>JAMLFY010000295.1:0-43720 GCA_030441495.1 Dalbergia oliveri | reverse complement strand
TTATCCTCCTGAGTAAAGTGAGCAAGTTACTATGGCACGTGCAACAAAGGAAGTCATGTATAACTTAATCCAAGTCTTATCATGACATTTCTGGTTGGAATATGTTAGCAAAGCAGAATCCCAATCCTCAGGCTCTTCTTGCGAGAAATGAAACTTGCCTCTAACAAAAATGCAACAACATTGTCCCAATACTACTAGTAAGTACTTAGGTCAAATATCAAATCCACTTACTATCATGGTTCTTTTATGAGAAAAGAGAATAACTTAAAAGAAAATACGAGCCATTTTTTTTTTTTTTAAATATAGCAACGCGAATCTCATTGGGTTGGATTATAAGTGCAGAAATATAAACATAAGTGGCTCCAGATCAAATATAACATCACATTGAAATACTTCATACATAATATAATATGTTACCCTATGGTAGGACTTCAAGTACATGAGCATGACAAATACAACTGAAAGGAAAACATGTAACAAAACCATAGAACCAAGAAATCAAGGACATCCCCTCCAAGAACATCTAAAGTGGATAACCTCAATACAAAGAAGGTTTATCCGTTCACATGTAGTACGTGCACGGACTACCCTCTATCCTAAAGCTAATGCCATGGTAAGGCCGGATAACAATCCATGGACGAAGTGCGTCTGGAGTATACTTGAAGAGTTTTCCATGATGAAGCTCTGTGAGCGGGCATGGTGAAGGCCGACATTTCCCCTACGTCGAGGCCGTGGACCAGGTACCGGGCTCCCAGGCTCAGTCACCGTCTCCTCACTACCCATGGGCACGTGGAGTGGGGCAGTCCTCTGAAGGGATCCTCCTCCAGTGTCAGTGAGGGGCACGCACTCGGTACCCTTCCAGAATCTGGGAGAGTAGTCCAGTATATCCTCTCATTGAGGCGTATCGGCCGTGCTCAAAATCATCGCATCATCATAAGGAGACGTCCTGTAAAGAGGTAGCTATCTACCGCACGAGAAGTGGGTCGTCCAAGAAATGCCACACACGAACGGGCAAGAGCCCCAATGACCAAACTGACCCAAGCTCTGGGTCATGGTGGATCTCCCATGTCGGCGTGTCAATGAATAGGACGAAGGTCGCCATTCTCAATCCAAGACGTAATGGAAAGAGAGATAGAGGAGTGAGTTCTGCTAAAGAAACTTAGGAGGGTTTCCTCCTATTCTATGTGTCATCATCTACGTCTCCAGTTAATCGCTTATTTATAAAAGCATGGACATATATTGGTTCAATTATGAGTTTTCTAAATCTCATTTCCCAGAATCCATTCTTTTTAACATGACACTTGTGTTACATAAGCTATATACTTGAATTATAGAACGTAAATCATGCCACTGGGTACATAGGACATAAAGCATAATGTACATGGAACATAAAGCATATAACTTTGTTACATGAACATAAATCATATAACTTCGTTACATGGAACATAAATCATATAACTTCGTTACATGGAACATAAATTATATAACTTGGTTACTTAGGTGACATAAGAACCTTTACTTAACTGGGGTCGCCAAATTTTCTCCTTTTGAGAAATCTTTAGGTTATGAGCTATATGACACACTAGTCTTCACTAATCTAGACTTTATCCCTTGGGATAAGTCAGTTTTTCGGCTCAGGGTGTTTAGGGGCTAGAATCACATTGCCCTTCGTTTGGTGGTTTCAAAGGATTACATTCTCATATCTTAAGTCACCCTAAGTTTAACATGTTACTGTGAGATGCCGCATTAATGCACAAAAATTACTACTTTGGCATCTCTAAGGTCTTTTAAGAAGCAATAACGTAAACAAAACTATTATTTAAGGATAATAGTTACATGGCACCATATATGTCATGAGATAACACATCAATTCATCATTAAATGCGAGACATAATCAGTCCTTAAGGAGAAAATCTCATCGGGTAACCTCAAACTATCCCATTGTTTTCTTGCATGCTCAATGGGGATAAGTCATTACCATAATCCATTAAGTTCTAATTCCTATTTAATTATGGTTGGACAGTGTAGTTGTTCACGTTGATGAATTATGTGTTCTAGAAAATGCCGTTTTAGCCCTTTCTCGCTTCCGACTTCTATGGTGCAGTATTATACCTAAGCCAATTATGAGTCACTCCGCACATCTAGGCATATTATAATGTGATTCTAACGCATGCACAATAACTTTGCCATTTCTTTAGTAGTTCTAGAATTCACATATTAGGCAAAAAAGTCACTAATGATGCTTTTAAAAGTCTAGAACAAATATCACATACTTAGCAAGGTAAATCAACATATTTAGACCACCCAAAAGAGAATTTAGGTAAGGAACTTGAAACCTTAAGGCATAAATCATGAAAAACCTTACTTTCAACATATAACTTGCTAGTTTCTCTTAGAACCTTTTTAGGACTTCAGAACTCCATAAGGTCAAAGTTTATTTGCCAAAACTCAACATAAAACGCCAAGGGCAGTAGCCATTTAATCTTACCCTTGATTAAATGCAAAACTTGAAAACTTGTTTAAAACCCTAGTTGGGTGCATCTAAGCTTAAAAAATTCTAAGTTATGCATTATAGGCCCTTGTAGTTAAATGAAACTCATCCTAGAGCCATTTACACCACATGGCCGAATGATATTCAAGGAAGTACCTCCTTGATTTAATTCTTTTCTTAGAATGAAAGGGGCAAGTCTTTGAGCTCTAAAATTTTAAGTGACGACATTAAAATAACCTATGTGTTTCATTTTATAGCCTTTTTGAAAGTAAAGTGATAACACAAAGTAAATATGAAATGCATCTCCATTCTTATTCTTAGCACTTAGTGATGACTTGAAATATAAAATGAGATGCAAAGCTTGAAACATAAATGGTGTTAGGCAAAAGATAAACATGAGGTGCAAGGTTCTATTCTTTATTTTAGTGCTCTAGGCCTCTTGAAGTTTTCACTCCAAATCAACAATCAACTTTAAGGTTGAAATAGGTAGGCTTTGAGATTAATTAAGTGATGATGCACATTCTCATTTTAATCCTTAAGTTGCTTAGTGATGGCTTAAAATTAAACATGCTATGCAAAGCATAAAAATAAACATGGATGCAACTTCTTTTATGTCTTGTTTAGAGCTCTTGCAAGACTTTAAAGGAAACAAAGTTTCATCCCATAACTCATCCTCACAAGAAAAGAAAACACTAGTGTTGCTAAGTTATGTACAAAGAGCCAATACCTCCACCAAGAACCATAGTGGCCGAAACCTCATCATGAGGAAGCAACCATATATATTCTTTTTGAACTCTAGGGACTAAGATCTTGGTGATTCAAACACCAACATCTCAAGCCCTCATCATTGAGTATTTTCACAATGCTCTACATTTCTTAACAAAACAAAACTCATGACCAACATAAGGGAAATAACCAAAAACACACTTGGCCAAAAACCAAGTTTAGGCTCTAGAGTTTTGTTCATGTGACCTACATCAACATGAAGCCCTCATCATCAAGCTACCATTTTTCCAAGTCCCAAAGGCCTTCATGGCCGAAAACTCAAGAAAAGAAATGGGGTTTTCAAAGGTTCAAGAGAAACATAACTATGTCTTGAGAAACTTGGAAATAATAAACTTATCTTAAGAAAGCTCAAGCTTTAGAGGTTGTTCATGTGACAAACATCAACATACAACTCTCATCATCAAGCCTCCCATCTTGGCCCTAAGGCCGAAAATGAAAGGGAAAGAAAAGGAGAAACCGAAATGAACTTGTGAGAGAAACTCACTACACACTTTCAAGCAAGATCAAACATTGAGCATTAAGATAAAAGAAAGCATTCTTGAAAGCTCCCTACCTAGAGTTTGAGATTAGAGGAAGTGAAGAAAGATGGAATCTTAAACTCAAGAGAGGAAAGAAGAACCCAAAGTGCTCTAAACTCTAAGCTTTAGTGAAATGAACAAAGGTGCTTCAAGTTCCCTAAGCTACCTATTATAGAGAAGAAAATGAATTAAATAATGGTGGCCTTTTGGGAAAGAAATGTCTTTGTTCAAAGCATGGTGTTAGTCATTCAAAGCATGGTGAAAAGTCTAGCTATGCATGTCCTAGAGCATGGCTAGAAATTGTAGCTTATTTTCAAACCTTTTTAAATGTATAAAATTACAAAATTTTGGCTGCCAAGGCTAAGGGAACCGTGCACCCTATGCCCAAAAGAGGAGAAAATTTTCTAGACTTAAATTCCCAAAGCATAGGTAAGGTGTTGTAAGACATGTTGTCTTGAAAAAGTTTGATAGAAAGCTTGAATGACCACAAAAACAAATCATTCTTTTTGAATTTGAAAGACATATTTCTTTTTATTTTAGAAGTGAATTGAAAACCTTGATTGACCATATAAATTATTCTTTGAATCTTGAAAGACATTTTTCTTGGAAGTTGAACATTGATTGAAAGTGTTCAAGACATGTGTCATAAGATAGCTTGACCACTTAGACTAATTTTATGTGATTTCTAGGGGAGGGTGGCGCCACTTTTGGCAGCCTTGGGAAGGAGAAATATCTCCTCAAATCATGGTCTAGAAGTGTGCTTTGGTGTGACATAGATTAGGCTTAGGATTGATGGTTGTCAAGTAGGTACTCTAGGTACACTATTTGGTTAATTAAAACTATAGACCCCTAGGTTAGAGGTGGTTGAATAAGGTTTAATGGAGTCAAAGCCTCCAGACTAGTGATGTGAGTGTGACAACTTCTCCTTGAAAGAAGATACGTGATAGTGGGGAAACACTATTCAACACTATTTATAGATTTTTTTCTTTTAAAGAAAGAGACTAGAATGAAGTTTGAATTTTCCCAGCAATTTTAGGTTCCAATTAATTTCAAATGATGGTTTTGGCCTGAGGTTAATTATGGAAATTAATTAACCTTTAATTAGAGCCTAATATTGCTTAGGTTTTAGAGTTGAGTAGCTCATTAAGCTAAACGATATGCAAGGGCAAAATCGAATTTTTACCAAAACTTGCCCCGGACCTCCCGAATTAAGTAAACATAGTTCATGCCTTAAATCATTGTTTTAAACCTCAAGACGAAGTCTGGTTAAAACGAAACTAAAACTGCCCTTAATCCTGCTTCCGGGTATTTTGGTTAGCGTAGAAGATCTCATAAATGAGGTTTTTCTGCTCCGTTAGGCATTCGCACTCAAACAATCCCCTTCATATAACATATGAACCCTATGGGGATGGCCCAAAGTCTGCGTCGTGTTTTTCCTGAAACGACCTTAAGGCATTTTGGTCATTTTGAAAGTTTAGCGAAAATTCCTGTTACATAGGTGTATTAGGTTAATTATTAGGGTGTTACATTTTGGTATTCAGGTTTGCTTTTATCTGAGTTCTTGGGGATTGGACTGGCTATGCTTCTAAGCATATGACGTTAGAAATGTCATGTGTATATGTTTATCATTAGGATGAGCTTGAGGATTAGAGCATGATGACCGTATGTTGCACGTGCCATGGTAACTTGCTCACTTTGCATGGAATGTTGTTTACTATGTGTTGCGTTTTGTGTGTATAGGAACCAATGGCACATCGACAACAAACTAGGAACGCTGCACAAAATAAAGAATTAGGCTATGCTGAGTATTCTGATGTGGCAAGGACAATGAGGATGATGATGGAACGATGGTAATCAGGATTTATAGCTAATGCGAACCAAGGCCATGAGACCCGAACACCTCGTTTTGGGAATTTCAGTGTGAGAAACCTACCAGCCTTCAGGGACCTCAATCCAAATGTTGGAGATGAATGATTCTGAATATTGAGAAGGTCTTTGCTGTTGTTTGATGCTAGAGGAGTAGAGGTGTCACCTTCGTGATCCATATACTTGAAGGTGATGCTGGCTTTTGGTGGATAGGTGCCCTTGAGGCTTCTGGAGGCGACCGACATGGACATTGATTGGGAGTTATTTAAGGTCTATTTTTATGAGAGTATTTCCCGAGTCCGGTTAAAATGCCAAGGACATTGAGTTTATGCAACTTGTCCAAGGATATAAGTGTTAAGGATACTTGCGAGATTTCTAAGACTTATTAAGTTCTCAAGGATGTATCAGGGTCTCTACAAGTATGGAAAATGCATTAATACGAGTTAGGGTTAAATGCCCTTTATGTGGCAATTGCGCATTTGGAGATTAGGGATTTCTTACCCTAGTTAACAAATGCCGCATCATTAAAGAAGGGCAGAAAGCTGAGCACCTCAAAGTCCGATAATATCACTAAGAAGCTTACACCTCAAGGTCAGGAATTTCAAAAGGAGAACCGAGCTCCATTCTCACCTCAATCAAGACCACAAGGGCCACAAAGGAACTTTTAACAAGGAAGGCTGAACAACAACAACCTAGGATAATAAGCCCAACAACAATCGCAACAACAATAACAACAATAAGGGTAAGCACCACAAAGAGGTCCAGGAAGGCACCTCCACGACTCCATCATATCCATCTAATGTCCCAAGTGCGGCAAGAATCATGGAAGCATGCCATGTTGAAGCCTAACAATGTTTGCTACCGGTGTAGAAAGCCAGGCCACTACTCTCAGAATGCAGAGAAGGACCGTCAACCCCAATCCCAAGCCACAGGATTAAAGGAAAGGCTTTACGTTAATCATAAATAACCGAGTTAGAAGAATCTCTTGTGGAAGGTAAGTGTAACATGCATGGTAAAAACTTAATTGTACTATATGATTCTGGCGCTTCCATTCTTTTATCTCCTGACTCATGTGTTAAAAGCCCTAACTTACATGTGACTGAACTTCCTTTTGACCTTGTTGTTTATCTAACTAAAACCTGTTAGGACTTGTAGATGTTGTCTAGATTGTAATTTTGTTATTGAAAATAGATCCTTTGTTTTAGACCTTATTTGCTTACCTATGCGAGGTTTAGATGTGATTCTTGGCATGGATTGGCTTGAGGCCAACCGTGTATGTTAAACTGCTATGAGAAAACCATCACTTTCTTCCTATTCCCATTGAACCTAAGAAACCTATAAGTCCTGACATAACTGCGGAATGGACTGTAAGGGTGAGGAAAGGCTATATTTTCCTAGCCGATGATGTAGACTTTGAGCAAAGTATCAGATACCAATAGTAAGGAATTATCCCTAAATTTCAGGTAAGACCAGAGTTTCCCCCAAGAGAGAGATAGAGTTTTCCATAGAATTGCTTTCTGTGTAGGACCCATATCCATAGCCCCATAAGTGATGTCCCCATTAGAGTTTACCGAGTTAAAAGCTCAATTGGAAGATTTATTGGAGAAAAGTTTGTTAGGCCTAGTGCATCACCTTGGGTAGCCCCGTATTGTTTGTAAAGAAAGGATAGAGATGAGGATGTGTGTAGACTATAGGCAATTGAATAAAGTGACTAAAGAACAAATACCCTTTGCCTGAGGATAGATGACTTGATGGACCAGTTAAAGGTGCAACAGTGTTTTCTAAGATTGATTTGAGGTTAGGTTACCACCAGTATTAGAGTGAGAGATGAAAACAGATACCGAAAACGGCCTTTCACAATACGACCATTTTGAGTTTGGAGTAATGTCCTTTGGATTAACCAATGCTCCAGCAATTTTTATGGATTATATGAATAGGATCTTTAGACTATTTAGACTCAGTTAGTGGTTGTCTTCATAGATGACATTCTCATCTACTCTAAGACCCACGAGGAGCATGAACACCACTAACCATAGTACTAGAGATCTTAAGGAAAACTATATGTCAAGCTTTCTAAGTGTGAATTTTGGTTAGATGAGGTGAAATTTTTAGGGCATATAGTATTTAAGAGAGGAATTGCTAGATCCTAGTAAGGTGGATGGTCGTGATCGGAAAGACCAACCATCGAAAATGTAAGAAGCTTTTTGAGTTTAGCTTGTTATTATTTCATCAAGGGATTTTCCCAGGTTTCCCCACCCCTAACCAAGCTAACTAGGAAAAACACCTTTTTCATGGACCTTAGCGCTAAAAGAGCTTTCAAGAGCTAAAGCACAAGCTAATGTCAACCTCGTTTTGGCTCTACCGACCCAATGTGCCTTTGGAAGTATACTGTGATGCTTCGAGGAAGGGTTTGGGTTGTGTATTGATGAAGAGGCAAGTGGTGGCCTATGTTGTACGTCCTCAATTTTCGTGAAACTTTCAAAATGACCAAAATGCCCCAGGTCGTTTTCACGAAACACTGTACGGCCGGCTTTGGGCCATCCCCATAGGGTTCATATGTTATATGAAGGGGATTGTTTGAGTGCGAATGCCTAACGGAGCAAACCTCATTTATGAGATCTCTTGCTAAACGACCAAAATACCCGGAAAAGAATTAAGGCAGTTTTAAGTTTCGCTTCTACTTTCGTCCAGAGGTTTAAAACAATGATTTTAAGGCATGAACTATGTTTACTTAAGTCGGGAGGTCCCGGGAGTTTTGGTAAAATTACGATTTTGCCCTTGCATATCGCATTTTTAGCTTAATGAGCTGTCAACTCTAAAACCTAAGCAATATTAGGCTCTAATTAAAGGTTAATTAATTTCCATAATTAACCTAGGGCCAAAACCATCATTTGAAATTAATTGGAACCTAAAATTGCTTGGGGAAATTCAAACTTCATTCTAGTCTCTTTCTTTAAAAAGAAAAAGAATCTGTGAATAGTGTTGAATAGTGTTTCCACTATTCACGTCATCTTCTTTCAAGGAGAAGTTGTCACACTCACATCACTAGTCTTGGAGGCTTTGACTCCATTAAACCTTCTCAACCACCTCTAACCTAGGGCTCATAGTTTTAATTAACCAAATAGTGTACCTAGAGTACCTACTTGACAACCATCAATCCTAAGCCTAATCTATGTCACACCAAAGCACACTTCTAGACCATGATTTGAGGAGATATTTCTCCTTCCCAAGGCTGCCAAAAGTGGCGCCACCCCCCCTAAGAAATCACATAAAATTAGTCTAAGTGGTCAAGCTATCTTATGACACATGTCTTGAACACTTTCAATCAATGTTCAACTTCCAAGAAAAATGTCTTTCAAGATTCAAAGAATAATTTATATGGTCAATCAAGGTTTTCAATTCACTTCTAAAATAAAAAGAAATATGTCTTTCAAATTCAAAAAGAATGATTTGTTTTTGTGGTCATTCAAGCTTCTATCAAACTTTTTCAAGACAACATGTCTTACAACACCTTACCTATGCTTTGGGAATTTAAGTCTAGAAAATTTCTCCTCTTTTTGGGCATAGGTGCACGGTTCCTTAGCCTTGGCAGCCCAAAATTTTGTAATTTTATACATTTAAAAAGGTTTGAAAATAAGCTACAATTCTAGCCATGCTCTAGGACATGCATAGCTAGACTTTCCACCATGCTTTGAATGACTAACACCATGCTTTGAACAAAGACATTTCTTTTCCCCAAAAAGGCCACCATTATTTAATTCATTTTACTTCTCTATAAATAGGTAGCTTAGGAACTTGAAGCACCTTTGTTCATTTCACTAAAGCTTAGAGTTTAGAGCACTTTGGGGTCTTCTTTCCTCTCAAGTTTAAGAGTCCATCTTCTTCACTTCCTCTCAATCTCAAACTCTAGGTAGGGAGCTTTTCAAGAATGCTTTCTTTTATCTTAATGCTCAATGTTTGATCTTGCTTGAAAGTTGTGTTGTAGTGAGTTTCTCTCACAAGTTCATTTCGGTTTTCCTTTTTCTTTCCCTTTCATTTTCGGCCTTAGGGCCAAGATAAGGAGGGCTTGATGATGAGAGTTGTATGTTGATGTTTGTCACATGAACAACCTCTAAAGCTTGAGCTTTCTTAAGATAAGTTTATTATTTCCAAGTTTTTCTCAAGACATAGTTATGTTTCTCTTGAACCTTTGAAAACCCCATTTCTTTTTCTTGAGTTTTCGGCCATGAAGGCCTTTGGGACTTGGAAAAATGGTAGCTTGATGATGAGGGCTTCATGTTGATGTAGGTCACATGAACAAAACTCTAGAGCCTAAACTTGGTTTCTAGGCCAAGTGTGTTTTCGTTTCTTTCCTTTATGTTGGTCATGAGTTTTGTTTTGTTAGAAATGTAGAGCATTGTGAAAATACTCAATGATGAGGGCTTGAGATGTTGGTGTTTGAATCACCAAGATCTTAGTCCCTAGAGTTCAAAAAAAGAATATATATGGTTGCTTCCTCATGATGAGGTTTCGGCCACCTTATGGTTCTTGGTGGAGGTATTGGCTCTTTGTACATAACTTAGCAACACTAGTGTTTTCTTTTCTTGTGAGGATGAGTTATGGGATGAAACTTTGTTTCCTTTAAAGTCTTGCAAGAGCTCTAAACAAGACATAAAAGAAGTTGCATCCATGTTTATTTTTATGCTTTGCATAGCATGTTTAATTTCAAGCCATCACTAAGCAACTTAAGGATTAAAATAGAATGTGCATCATCACTTAATTAATCTCAAAGCCTACCTATTTCAACCTTAAAGTTGATTGTTGATTTGGAAGTGAAAACTTCAAGAGGCCTAGAGCACTAAAATAAAGAATAGAACCTTGCACCTCATGTTTATCTTTTGCCTAGCACGTTTATGTTTCAAGCTTTGCATCTCATTTTATATTTCAAGTCATCACTAAGTGCTAAGAATAAGAATGGAGATGCATTTCATATTTACTTTGTGTTATCACTTTACTTTCAAAAAGGCTATAAAATGAAACGCATAGCACGTTTATTTTAATGTCGTCACTTAAAATTTTAGAGCTCAAAGACTTGCCCCTTTCATTCTAAGAAAAGAATTAAATCAAGGAGGTACTTCCTTGAATATCATTCGGCCATGTGGTGTAAATGGCTCTAGGATGAGTTTCATTTAACTACAAGGGCCTATAATGCATGACTTAGAATTTTTCTAAGCTTAGATGCACCCAACTAAGGTTTTAAACAAGTTTTCAAGTTTTGCATCTTGATCAAGGGTAAGATTAAATGGCTACTGCCCTTGGCGTTTTATGTTGAGTTTTGGCAAAATAAACTTTGACCTTATGGAGTTCTGAAGTCCTAAAAAGGTTCTAAGAGAAACTAGCAAGTTATATGTTGAAAGTAAGGTTTTTCTCATGATTTTATGCCTTAAGGGTTTCCTGCCTTAACAGTTCCAGCACCTTAAATTCTGTTTTGGGTGGTCTAAATATGTTGATTTACCTTGCTAAGTATGTGATATTTGTTCTAGACTTTTAAAAGCATCATTAGTGACTTTGTTTGCCTAATATGTGAATTCTAGAACCACTAAAGAATGGCAAAGTTAGTTTCTGCCCAGCCTTGAGAAAATAGTTAGAATCACATTATAATATGCCTAGATGTGCGGAGTGACTCATAATTGGCTTAGGTATTAATTACTGCACCATAGACAAGTCGGAAGCGAGAAAGGGCTTAAAACGCATTTTTCTAGAACACATAATTCATCAAACGTGAACAACTACATAAGCTGTCCAACCATAATTAAATAGGAATTAGAACTTAATGGATTATGGTAATGAGGTTAATCAATCCCATTAGCATGCAAGAAAACAATGGGATAGTTTGAGGTTACCTGATTGAGAGATTTCTGCCTTAAGGGATGATTATGTGTCTCGCATTTAATGATGAATTGATGTGTTATCTCATGACATATATGGTGCCATGTAACTATTATCCTTAAATAATAGTTTTGTACCCTTATCTGCTTCTTTAAAAGACCTTAGAGATGCCGAAGTAGTAATTTTTGTGTTACGCATTAATTATGCGGCATCTCACAGTAACATGTTAAACTTAGGGTGACTTAAGATATGAGAATGTAATCCTTTGAAACCACCAAACGAAGGTGGGACGATGTGATTCTAGCCCCCTAAACCCGTACTTAAGGTTGGGAAGTTGACTTATCCCAAGGGATGAAGTCTAGATGCTAGTGACGACTAGTGTGGTATGAGCTCATAACCTAGAGATTTCTCAAAGGGAGAAAGATCAGGCGGCCCAGTTAAGAAAGGTTCTTATGTCACCTAAGTAACCAAGTTATATGATTTATGTTCCATGTAACGAAGTTATATGATTTATGTTCCATGTAACAAAGTTATATGCTTTATGTTCCATGTACCCAGTTATATGCTTTATGTGCTATGTACCCAGTTGCATGATTTACGTTCTATAATTCAAGTATATAGCTTATGTAACACAAGTGCCATGTTAAAGAATGGATTCTCGGAAATTGAGATTTTAGAAAACTCATAATTGAACCAATATATGTCCATGGTTTTATAATAAACCGAGAACCCTGGAGACGTAGATGATGACACATAGAATAGGAGGAAAACCTACTGAGTTTCTTTAGCAAGAAACTCACTCCCTCTATCTCTCTTTCCATTACGTCTTCAGTTGAGATGGCGACCTTCGTCCTATTCATTGACACGCGACATGGGAGATCCACCATGACCCAGAGCTTGGGTCATTTCATTTTGAGGGCTCTTGCACCGTTCGTGTGTTCGCATTTCTGGACGACCTCTCATCCAGTAGATAGCTACCTCTTTACCCGACGTCTCCTTATGATGATGCGATGATTTTTGAGCACGCCCGTACGCCTGATGAGAGGATTCTACGGACTCACTCTCCCAGTTGGAGGGTACCAGAGACGTGCCCCTCACTCAGCACTTGGAGGATCCCTCAGAGGACCCCCACTCCACCGCATATGCCCATGGGTAGTGAGGAGACGGTGACTTAGCCTCGGAGAGCCCGGTCCACGGCCTCGTAGGGGAAATGTCCAGCCTTCCACCATGCCCGCTCCAGCCGAGCTTCATCATGGAGGACCCTCCAGTGCCTACTCCAGACGCACTTCGTCCATGGATTGGTTACGTCCTTACCCATGGCATTAGCTTTAGGATAGAGGGTAGTCCTTAGTGCACGCACTACATGTAGAATTGATAAACCTTCTTTTGTATTGAGGTTATCCACTTTAGATGTTCTTGGGAGGGGATGTTCCTTTTATGATTTCTGGTTCTGTGGTTTCTATTTACATGTATTTCCGTTTCAGTTGTATTTGCATCATCTCATGTACTTGAAGAGTCCTACCATAGGGTAGGCATATTATTATGTATGAAGTATTTCAATGTGATGTTATATTTGATCTGGAGCCACTTCTATGTTTATATTTCTGCACTTTATAATACTTCCCAATAAATAGACGGCTTTATTTTAAAAAAAAATGGCTCGTATTTCTTTAAGTTATTTCTTTTCTCATAAAAGAACCATGATAGTAAGTAATGACTGATATTTGACCTAAGTACTTACTAGTAGT
Organism: Dalbergia oliveri; assembly: GCA_030441495.1. Classification (NCBI taxonomy): domain Eukaryota; kingdom Viridiplantae; phylum Streptophyta; class Magnoliopsida; order Fabales; family Fabaceae; genus Dalbergia; species Dalbergia oliveri. Next base: position 30,443 of record JAMLFY010000295.1, on the reverse strand, counting down.
ATTGGGACAGATGTTAGGTTGTTACATTTTGGTATCAAGAGTTTTGTTCATCTGAGCTTGAGATTGGACTTACCGTGCTTCTTAAGCATATTGCTAGAAATGTCATGAATAAGAGTTTTAGGATTAAGTTATACATGACTTCTGTTTGTTGCACGTGCCATAGTAACTTGCTCACTTTACTAGGAGGATTGAGCCTGATCAACTCAATGTTGCTGTTTTGTGTGTATAGGACAAATGGCACCGACGAGTCTGACTACGGCAAATGCTGACCAAGACAATGCAACTGCGCTGTACGCCAAATGGCTATAGCTATGGCACGGTTGTTTGACCGGATGGATCAAGCAAGAATGCCGGTTCCCCCTGCGCTAGATTCAGAGCATGTTCGCTTTGGAGAGTTTCGGAGGGCAGCCCACCCACCTTCAAGGGAACCACCTCAGCCATGCCGAGGAATGGATCCGAAGCATGGAGAAGATTTTTGGTGTGATACGTGCTTTGAGGAGCAAAAGTGAGGTTCGCCACCTATATGCTAAGGTGACGCCTGCTGGTGGACTGGAGCCCAGTGCTGGAAACGGAATGGGGCCATCAACTGGAGGTTTTTAAAGTTCACTTCTATGAGAAGTACTTCCAAGAATCCGCAATGCCAAGGAGGTGGAGTTCATGCAATTGTTCCAAGATATCGGACGGTGGCACAATATACGCTAAATTCAGGACCTCATCAAGTTCTCGAGGATGAGGCCAACCTCGGCAGCTGGAAATGTCTAAAGTATGAAGCGGGGTTGAGAGAAACTCAGGTAGCGCTCATCTAGAATCAGGGATTTCCAGACCCTGGTAAACAAATGCCGCATAATTGAGGACGGACAGCGGAGTTGAATGCAACAAAGTTCTGCAACTCTCAGCAACAAGAAGCTGGCACCTCAAGGCCAGATTAAGAAGAAGGATCGTAGAAGTTTTAACCCAGGAGTCAATCCGGGTCCAAACCTCAGGACCTCGAAAGGACTTCAAGCCGAAGAACAACAACAACAACAACAACAACAACAAAAACAAGCCCACAAATAATAAGGGAAGGCACCACAAGGGATATCTTCCACCCCACATGTGAGTGTCTGAGTGTAGACCCCATGGAAGCTTGCCGTGTCTGGCCGGGTTAGACGTTTGCTACCGATGCGAACCGACACTACTCCAAAGATTGTCCAAGAGGAATCAGCCAACCCCCAACCCCAAGCCGCAACGTCAAGGAAGGGTCTATACCCTCAATGCGGAAGAGACGACGACGTCACCAATCGTTAAAGGTAAGTGTGAAATGAATGGTAAAAACCTAATTGTACTATATGATTCTGCAACCCATTCCTTTATATCATACTCTGTGTAGACCCTAGGTTTGAACATGTCTGAACTCCCTTTTAATCTTATTGTCTCTACCCCCATTGGAAACCAATTAGAACTAGCAAATGTTGCTTGGAGTGCAGTTTCATCCTAGAAAATAGACCGTTTGTTCTAGATTTCGTATGTTTACCATGAAAGGACTAGAGATAATTCTGGGCATGGATTGGCTTTGGGCTAACCGTGTCTTGTTAAACTGCTACGAGAAAACCATCACCTTTCTTCCCATTCCCCCTGAACCTAGGGAAACCATGAGGATATACCTAAATGCTGGAGACCTAAGCTGTGGTAAAGGTGAAAGAGGTTCATTCTTTTGGCCGCTAGTGATGTCGACTTTGAGCAAAGCATCGAGGAGATACCCGTAGTGAGAAACTATCCCGAAGTATTTCCAGATGAAATCCCGGAATTTCCCCCTAAGAGAGATTGAATTCTCAATAGAGTTACTCCCAGGGCACTGACCCATATCCATAGCCCCCTATAGAATGCCCCTTTGGAATTGGCCGAGTTGAAAACCTAACTAGGACCTTTTGGAAAAGAATTTCATTAGGCAGAGCATCACCTTGGGGAGCCCCGGTGTTGTTTGTGAAAAAGAAGGACGGAAGCATGAGGATGTGTGTCGATTATAGGCAGTTGAACAAAGTGACGGTGAAAAATAAGTACCCTTTGCCTAGAATTGATGACTTGATGGACCAATTGAGAGGTGCAGTAGTGTTTTCTAAGATTGACTTGAGGTTGGTTATCATCAGATTAGAGTTAGGGATGAGGATATACCCAAGACGGCTTTGCACTCGATATGGACATTTCGAGTTTGCAGTTATGTCTTTTGGTTTGACCAATGCTCCAGCTTTTCATGGATTATATGAATAGGATCTTTAGACCCTATTTGGATAAGTTCGTGGTTGTCTTTATAGATGATATACTCATTTATTCAAGGACCCACGAAGAGCATGAGCAACATCTAGTAACAGTATTAGAGGTTTTGAGGGAGAAGAAACTTTATGCCAAGTTGTCTAAATGTGAGTTTTGGTTGGAAGAAGTGAAATTTCTAGGGCATGTAGTGTCTAGAGGAGGAATTGCAGTCGATCCTAGTAAGGTGGAAGCAGTGATGAATTGGGAACAACCTAAGACCGTGACTGAGATAAGGAGCTTTTTGGGATTAGCTGGCTATTATCTAGGTTCATCAAGGGATTTTCCCAGATCGCATTACCTTTAACCAAGCTTACTAGGAAAAACACCCTTCGTCTGGATCCAATTGTGAGAAAAGTTTTCAAGAACTAAAGCATAAGTTGACCTCTACCCCAGTCCTAGTTCTCCCCGACCCTAAGGAGCCTTTTGAGGTATACTGTGACGCTTTGTAGGGCTTAGGTTGCGTCTTGATGCAAAATAGGCAAGTGGTAGCCTACGCATCGAGGCAACTTAAGCCACATGAAATAAACTACCCCACCCATGACCTAGAATTGGCCGCCGTTGTGTTCGCTCTAAAGATCTGGAGACACCATTTGTACGGGTAAGGTTTGAGGTGTTTCCCGATCACAAGAGTTTGAAGTATCTTTTTGATCAGAAAGAGCTAAACATGAGGCAAAGGAGGTGGATGGAGTTCTTGAAGGATTATGATTTTGGATTGAACTACCATCCCGGAAAAGCTAATGTTGTAGCCGATGCCCAGTAGGAAATCCTTACACTTGTCCCACTTAATGATTAAGGAGGATGAACTGATTAGGCTTTTAGAGACCTGAACCTAGGAATAACCATAACCCCTATGGGTATGAGAGTTTGCCACCTTAGTGTGTCAAGTGATTTTCAAAGGAGAATCACTCAAGCCCAAAGGGAAGATGATGAGTTTCAAGAGACTCTTGGGGCAGGAAAAGCTGAAAACTAAGGGTTCAGCCAAGGAAAGATGGTATGTGGAGGTTTGAAGGACGTATATGCATACCTGCGCGATGACCTCCCAAGAGATTCTCAAGGAGGCCCACAAAAGCAATTTTTCAATTCATCCTGTGCCACCAAGATGTACCAAGATTTGAAAAAGATGTTCTGTTGGTTCCAAAAGGATGTCTGAATGGGTTAATAGGTGCCTAGTGTGCCAGAAGGTGAAGATAGAGCACCAAAAACCCTCTGGAATGTTGCAACCCTATCTATTCCTGAATGGAAGTGGGATAGCATCTCGATGGATTTTGTGACTGGACTACCAGGACCCAAGCGAATCATGACGCTATATGGGTAATAGTGGATAGATTGACGAAGTCAGCTCGCTTTTACCTATTAAGTGAGATATTCCTTGGAGGTTAGCACAATTGTATATCCAAGAGATTGTGAGGCTACATGGGTGCCGTCAACAGGAATCTCGATCGGAATCCGTTTTACGTCACGATTTTGGGGAGCCTTTCAGAAGGCGTTTGGTTCAAAGCTGTGCTTGAGACGGCTTACCACCCACACAGATGGCCAATCCGAGAGAACAATCCAAACTTTGGAGGATATGCTTGCTGCGTTCTCAGACCAGAAAGGGAGTTGGACAAATACCTGCCATAATCGAATTTGCGTATAACAATAGTTATCACGCGAGTATTGGTATGGCACCGTAAGGCCCTTTATGGACGAAAATGTCAGTCACCCCTATGTTGGTACGAACCTAGAGCAAAGTCTAATTGGACCAGACTAGTGAGGGAAACGACGAACAAATTAAAAGGATAAGGGATAGGATTCTTACTGCTTAAGCCGAAGAAAGCTATGCGGATAGCGGCGTAAGCCGATTGAGTTCCAAGTAGGAGAACATGTTTTCTCAAGATAACCCCAACCAGAGTATAGGTCGAGCTATGAAGGTGAAAAAGCTAAGCCCTAGGTTCCTTGGCCCATTTGAAATTCTCAGGAGAGTAGGGTCTGCAGCATACGCATAGCCCTACCCTCAATCTATCCAATCTCCACGATGTTTTCCATGTCTCCCAGTTTACGAAATATCAATTGACCCAAGTCATGTACTAGAGCCGGAACATGTACAATTAAGGGATGACCTTACATTAACCTGCGTCCACGAGAATTGTGGACCGAGGAGTCAAGCAACTAAGAAACAAAGTGGTACCTTTGGTCAAGTCGCGTGGGACGCTAAGCCGAAGAATTCACATGGGAATTGGAGGCCAACATGCTAGCACAATATCCCGGATTATTCTCAGGTAATGAATTTCGAGGACGAAATTCTTTTTAAGGAGGGGAGTAATGTACGCCTCGAATTTTCGCTAAACTTTCAAAATGACCAAAATGCCCCTGAGGTCGTTTCACTCGAACACACGGCCGGCTTTGGGCCATCCCCATAGGGTTCATATGTTATATGAAGGGGATTGTTTGAGTGCGAATGCCTACGGAGAGAAAAACCTCATTTATGAGATCTCTGCTAAACGACCAAAATACCCCTAAGTAGAATTAAGGCAGTTTTAAGTTTCGTTTTACCCAACTTCGTCCCGAGGTTTAAAACAATGATTTTAAGGCATGAACTATGTTTACTTAAGTCCGGAGGTCCCGGGCAAGTTTTGGTAAAAATTACGATTTTGCCCTTGCATATCGCATTTTTAGCTTAATGAGCGTCAACTCTAAAACCTAAGCAATATTAGGCTCTAATTAAAGGTTAATTAATTTCCATAATTAACCTAGGGCCAAAACCATCATTTGAAATTAATTGGAACCTAAAATTGCTTGGGGAAATTCAAACTTCATTCTAGTCTCTTTCTTTAAAAAGAAAAGAATCTGTGATAGTGTTGAATAGTGTTTCCACTATTCACGTCATCTTCTTTCAAGGAGAAGTTGTCACACTCACATCACTAGTCTTGGAGGCTTTGACTCCATTAAACCTTCTCAACCACCTCTAACCTAGGGGTCTATAGTTTTAATTAACCAAATAGTGTACCTAGAGTACCTACTTGACAACCATCAATCCTAAGCCTAATCTATGTCACACCAAAGCACACTTCTAGACCATGATTTGAGGAGATATTTCTCCTTCCCAAGGCTGCCAAAAGTGGCGCCACCCTCCCCCTAGAAATCACATAAAATTAGTCTAAGTGGTCAAGCTATCTTATGACACATGTCTTGAACACTTTCAATCAATGTTCAACTTCCAAGAAAAATGTCTTTCAAGATTCAAAGAATAATTTATATGGTCAATCAAGGTTTTCAATTCACTTCTAAAATAAAAAGAAATATGTCTTTCAAATTCAAAAAGAATGATTTGTTTTTGTGGTCATTCAAGCTTTCTATCAAACTTTTTCAAGACAACATGTCTTACAACACCTTACCTATGCTTTGGGAATTTAAGTCTAGAAAATTTTCTCCTCTTTTTGGGCATAGGGTGCACGGTTCCCTTAGCCTTGGCAGCCCAAAATTTTGTAATTTTATACATTTAAAAAGGTTTGAAAATAAGCTACAATTCTAGCCATGCTCTAGGACATGCATAGCTAGACTTTTCACCATGCTTTGAATGACTAACACCATGCTTTGAACAAAGACATTTCTTTTCCCCAAAAAGGCCACCATTATTTAATTCATTTTACTTCTCTATAAATAGGTAGCTTAGGGAACTTGAAGCACCTTTGTTCATTTCACTAAAGCTTAGAGTTTAGAGCACTTTGGGGTCTTCTTTCCTCTCAAGTTTAAGAGTCCATCTTCTTCACTTCCTCTCAATCTCAAACTCTAGGTAGGGAGCTTTTCAAGAATGCTTTCTTTTATCTTAATGCTCAATGTTTGATCTTGCTTGAAAGTTGTGTTGTAGTGAGTTTCTCTCACAAGTTCATTTCGGTTTTCTCCTTTTTCTTTCCCTTTCATTTTCGGCCTTAGGGCCAAGATAAGGAGGGCTTGATGATGAGAGTTGTATGTTGATGTTTGTCACATGAACAACCTCTAAAGCTTGAGCTTTCTTAAGATAAGTTTATTATTTCCAAGTTTTTCTCAAGACATAGTTATGTTTTCTTGAACCTTTGAAAACCCCATTTCTTTTTCTTGAGTTTTCGGCCATGAAGGCCTTTGGGACTTGGAAAAATGGTAGCTTGATGATGAGGGCTTCATGTTGATGTAGGTCACATGAACAAAACTCTAGAGCCTAAACTTGGTTTCTAGGCCAAGTGTGTTTTCGGTTTCTTTCCTTTATGTTGGTCATGAGTTTTGTTTTGTTAAGAAATGTAGAGCATTGTGAAAATACTCAATGATGAGGGCTTGAGATGTTGGTGTTTGAATCACCAAGATCTTAGTCCCTAGAGTTCAAAAAAGAATATATATGGTTGCTTCCTCATGATGAGGTTTCGGCCACCTTATGGTTCTTGGTGGAGGTATTGGCTCTTTGTACATAACTTAGCAACACTAGTGTTTTCTTTTCTTGTGAGGATGAGTTATGGGATGAAACTTTGTTTCCTTTAAAGTCTTGCAAGAGCTCTAAACAAGACATAAAAGAAGTTGCATCCATGTTTATTTTTATGCTTTGCATAGCATGTTTAATTTCAAGCCATCACTAAGCAACTTAAGGATTAAAATGAGAATGTGCATCATCACTTAATTAATCTCAAAGCCTACCTATTTCAACCTTAAAGTTGATTGTTGATTTGGAGTGAAAACTTCAAGAGGCCTAGAGCACTAAAATAAAGAATAGAACCTTGCACCTCATGTTTATCTTTTGCCTAGCACGTTTATGTTTCAAGCTTTGCATCTCATTTTATATTTCAAGTCATCACTAAGTGCTAAGAATAAGAATGGAGATGCATTTCATATTTACTTTGTGTTATCACTTTACTTTCAAAAAGGCTATAAAATGAAACGCATAGCACGTTTATTTTAATGTCGTCACTTAAAATTTTAGAGCTCAAAGACTTGCCCCTTTCATTCTAAGAAAAGAATTAAATCAAGGAGGTACTTCCTTGAATATCATTCGGCCATGTGGTGTAAATGGCTCTAGGATGAGTTTCATTTAACTACAAGGGCCTATAATGCATGACTTAGAATTTTTCTAAGCTTAGATGCACCCAACTAAGGTTTTAAACAAGTTTTCAAGTTTTGCATCTTGATCAAGGGTAAGATTAAATGGCTACTGCCCTTGGCGTTTTATGTTGAGTTTTGGCAAAATAAACTTTGACCTTATGGAGTTCTGAAGTCCTAAAAAGGTTCTAAGAGAAACTAGCAAGTTATATGTTGAAAGTAAGGTTTTTCTCATGATTTTATGCCTTAAGGGTTTCGGTTCTGCCTTAACAGTTCCAGCACCTTAAATTCTGTTTTGGGTGGTCTAAATATGTTGATTTACCTTGCTAAGTATGTGATATTTGTTCTAGACTTTTAAAAGCATCATTAGTGACTTTGTTTGCCTAATATGTGAATTCTAGAACCACTAAAGAATGGCAAAGTTAGTTTCTGCCCAGCCTTGAAAAATAGTTAGAATCACATTATAATATGCCTAGATGTGCGGAGTGACTCATAATTGGCTTAGGTATTAATTACTGCACCATAGACAAAGTCGGAAGCGAGAAAGGGCTTAAAACGCATTTTTCTAGAACACATAATTCATCAAACGTGAACAACTACATAAGCTGTCCAACCATAATTAAATAGGAATTAGAACTTAATGGATTATGGTAATGAGGTTAATCAATCCCATTAGCATGCAAGAAAACAATGGGATAGTTTGAGGTTACCCGAATGAGAGATTTCTGCCTTAAGGGATGATTATGTGTCTCGCATTTAATGATGAATTGATGTGTTATCTCATGACATATATGGTGCCATGTAACTATTATCCTTAAATAATAGTTTTGTACCCTTACGTTATTGCTTCTTTAAAAGACCTTAGAGATGCCGAAGTAGTAATTTTTGTGTTACGCATTAATTATGCGGCATCTCACAGGAACATGTTAAACTTAGGGTGACTTAAGATATGAGAATGTAATCCTTTGAAACCACCAAACGAAGGGTGGGGACGATGTGATTCTAGCCCCCTAAACCCGTACTTAAGGTCGGGAAGTTGACTTATCCCAAGGGATGAAGTCTAGATGCTAGTGACGACTAGTGTGGTATGAGCTCATAACCTAGAGATTTCTCAAAAGGGAGAAAGATTAGGGCGGCCCCAGTTAAGTAAAGGTTCTTATGTCACCTAAGTAACCAAGTTATATGATTTATGTTCCATGTAACGAAGTTATATGATTTATGTTCCATGTAACAAAGTTATATGCTTTATGTTCCATGTACCCAGTTATATGCTTTATGTCCTATGTACCCAGTTGCATGATTTACGTTCTATAATTCAAGTATATAGCTTATGTAACACAAGTGCCATGTTAAAAAGAATGGATTCTCGGAAATTGAGATTTTAGAAAACTCATAATTGAACCAATATATGTCCATGGTTTTATAAATAAACCGAGAACCCTGGAGACGTAGATGATGACACATAGAATAGGAGGAAACCCTACTGAGTTTCTTTAGCAAGAAAACTCACTCCCTCTATCTCTCTTTCCATTACGTCTTCAGATCGAGATGGCGACCTTCGTCCTATTCATTGACACGCCGACATGGGAGATCCACCATGACCCAGAGCTTGGGTCATTTCATTTTGAGGGCTCTTGCACCGTTCGTGTGTTCGCATTTCTTGGACGACCTTCTCTCATCCAGGAGATAGCTACCCTTTACCCCACGTCTCCTTATGATGATGCGATGATTTTTGAGCACGCCCGTACGCCTGATGAGAGGATTCTACGGACTCACTCTGCCAGTTCTGAAGGGTACCAGAGTACGTGCCCTCACTCAGGACTCTGAGGAGGATCCCTCAGAGGACTCTGCCCCCACTCCACCGCATATGCCCATGGGTAGTGAGGAGACGGTGACTCAGCCTCTGAGAGCCCGACCTGGTCCACGGCCTCGACGTAGGGGAAATGTCCAGCCTTCCACCATGCCCCCAGCCGAGCTTCATCATGGAGGACCTCTCGAGTGCCTACTCCAGACGCACTTCGTCCATGGATTGGTTACCGCCTTACCCATGGCATTAGCTTTAGGATAGAGGGTAGTCCTTAGTGCACGCACTACATGTAGAACGGATAAACCTTCTTTTGTATTGAGGTTATCCACTTTAGATGTTCTTGGGAGGGATGTTCCTTTTATGATTTCTGGTTCTGTGGTTTCTATTTACATGTATTTCCGTTTCAGTTGTATTTGCATCATCTCATGTACTTGAAGAGTCCTACCATAGGGTAGGCATATTATTATGTATGAAGTATTTCAATGTGATGTTATATTTGATCTGGAGCCACTTCTATGTTTATATTTCTGCACTTTATAATACCGACCCGATAAGATACGCGCGGCTTCTATTTTTAAAAAAAAATGGCTCGTATTTTCTTTAAGTTATTTCTCTTTCTCATAAAAGAACCATGATAGTAAGTAATGACTGATATTTGACCTAAGTACTTACTAGTAGTATTGGGACAGATGTTAGGTTGTTACATTTTGGTATCAGAGTTTTCCTTCTAGCTTGAGGATTGGACTGCTTCTTAAGCATATTCCGCTAGAAATGTCATGAATAAGAGTTTTAGGATTAAGTTATACATGACTTCTGTTTGTTGCACGTGCCATAGTAACTTGCTCACTTTACTAGGAGGATTGAGCCTGATCAACTCAATGTTGCTGTTTTGTGTGTATAGGGACAAATGGCACCGCGACGACAGCCTAGGACTACGGCAAATGCTGACCAAGACAATGCAACTGCCGCTGTACGCCAAATGGCTATAGCTATGGCACGGTTGTTTGACCGGATGGATCACGCGAGAATGCCGTACGGCTCCCCCCGTTGCTGAGATTCCAGAGCATGTTCGCTTTGGAGAGTTTCGTAGGGCGAGCCCACCCACCTTCAAGGGAACTCACCCGAGCCATGCCGAGGAATGGATCCGAAGCATGGAGAAGATTTTTGGCGTGATACGTGCTCTGAGGAGCAAAAGTGAGGTTCGCCACCTATATGCTCGAAGGTGACGCCAGTTGCCGGTGGACTGGAGCCAGAGGCTGCTGGAAACGGCTAATGGGGCCATCAACTGGAGGTTTTTAAAGTTCACTTCTATGAGAAGTACTTCCCAGAGTCTCGTCCGCAATGCCAAGGAGGTGGAGTTCATGCAATTGTTCCAAGATAATCGGACGGTGGCACAATATACTGCTAAATTCGAGGACCTCATCAAGTTCTCGAGGATGTACCAGGCCAACCCTTACGAGTCCTGGAAATGTCTAAAGTATGAAGCGGGGTTGAGAGAGAGCTCAAGGTAGCAGTCGCTCATCTAGAAATCAGGGATTTCCCGACCCTGGTAAACAAATGCCGCATAATTGAGGACGGACAGCGGGAGTTGAATGCAACAAAGTCCGGCAACTCCAGCAACAAGAAGCTGGCACCTCAAGGCCAGCAGTTCAAGAAGAAGGGATCGCAGAAGTTTCAACCAGGAAGTCCCAATCCTGGTCCAAACCTCAGGACCTCGAAAGGACTTCAAGCCGAAGAACAACAACAACAACAACAACAACAACAAAAACAAGCCCACAAATAATAAGGGGAAGGCACCACAAGGGATATCTTCCACCCCACATGCTGAGTGTCCTAAGTGTGGCAGACCCCATGGAAGCTTGCCGTGTCGGGCCGGGTTAGACGTTTGCTACCGATGCGAGAACCGGGACACTACTCCAAAGATTGTCCCAAGAGGAATCAGCCAACCCCCAACCCCAAGCCGCAACGTCAAGGAAGGGTCTATACCCTCAATGCGGAAGAGACGACGTCACCAAATCTCGTTAAAGGTAAGTGTGAAATGAACGGTAAAAACCTAATTGTACTATATGATTCTGCGCAACCCATTCCTTTATATCATACTCTTGTGTAGAGACCCTAGGTTTGAACATGTCTGAACTCCCTTTTAATCTTATTGTCTCTACCCCCATTGGAAACCAGTTAGAACTAGCAAATGTTGCTTGGAGTGCAGTTTCATCCTAGAAAATAGACCGTTTGTTCTAGATTTCGTATGTTTACCCATGAAAGGACTAGAGATAATTCTGGGCATGGATTGGCTTTGGGCTAACCGTGTCTTGTTAAACCTCTACGAGAAAACCATCACCTTTCTTCCCATTCCCCCTGAACCTAGGGAAACCATGAGGATATACCTAAATGCTAGACCTAAGCTGTGGTAAAGGTGAAAGAGGTTACATTCTTTTGGCCGCTAGTGATGTCGACTTTGAGCAAAGCATCGAGGAGATACCGTAGTGAGAAACTATCCCGAAGTATTTCCAGATGAAATCCCGGAATTTCCCCCTAAAGAGAGATTGAATTCTCAATAGAGTTACTCCCAGGCATCTGACCCATATCCATAGCCCCCTATAGAATGCCCCCTTTGGAATTGGCCGAGTTGAAAACCCAACTGGAGGACCTTTTGGAAAAGAATTTCATTAGGCCGAGCGCATCACCTTGGGGAGCCCCGTGTTGTTTGTGAAAAGAAGGACGGAAGCATGAGGATGTGTGTCGATTATAGGCAGTTGAACAAAGTGACGGTGAAAAATAAGTACCCTTTGCCTAGAATTGATGACTTGATGGACCAATTGAGAGGTGCAGGAGTGTTTTCTAAGATTGACTTGAGGTCTGGTTATCATAGATTAGAGTTAGGGATGAGGATATACCCAAGACGGCTTTCGCACTCGATATGGACATTTCGAGTTTGGAGTTATGTCTTTTGGTTTGACCAATGCTCCAGCTGTTTTCATGGATTATATGAATAGGATCTTTAGACCCTATTTGGATAAGTTCGTGGTTGTCTTTATAGATGATATACTCATTTATTCAAGGACCCACGAAGAGCATGAGCAACATCTAGTAACAGGATTAGAGGTTTTGAGGGAGAAGAAACTTTATGCCAAGTTGTCTAAATGTGAGTTTTGGTTGGAAGAAGTGAAATTTCTAGGGCATGTAGTGTCTAGAGGAGGAATTGCAGTCGATCCTAGTAAGGTGGAAGCAGTGATGAATTGGGAACAACCTAAGACCGTGACTGAGATAAGGAGCTTTTTGGGATTAGCTGGCTATTATCGTAGGTTCATCAAGGGATTTTCCCAGATCGCATTACCTTTAACCAAGCTTACTAGGAAAAACACCCTTTTCGTCTGGACCCAGATTGTGAGAAAAGTTTTCAAGAACTGAAGCATAAGTTGACCTCTACCCCCCTAGTTCTCCCCGACCCTAAGGAGCCTTTTGAGGTATACTGTGACGCTTCTGGTAAGGGCTTAGGTTGCGTCTTGATGCAAAATAGGCAAGTGGTAGCCTACGCATCGAGGCAACTCAAGCCACATGAAATAAACTACCCCACCCATGACCTAGAATTGGCCGCCGTTGTGTTCGCTCTAAAGATCTGAGACACCATTTGTACGGGTAAGGTTTGAGGTGTTCTCCGATCACAAGAGTTTGAAGTATCTTTTTATCAGAAAGAGCTAAACATGAGGCAAAGGAGGTGGATGGAGTTCTTGAAGGATTATGATTTTGGATTGAACTACCATCCCGAAAAGCTAATGTTGTAGCCGATGCCCTGAGTAGGAAATCCTTACACTTGTCCCACTTAATGATTAAGGAGGATGAACTGATTTGAGGCTTTTAGAGACCTTAACCTAGGAATAACCATAACCCCTATGGGTATGAGAGTTTGCCACCTTAGTGTGTCAAGTGATTTTCAAAGGAGAATCACTCAAGCCCAAAGGGAAGATGATGAGTTTCAAGAGACTCTTGGGCAGGAAAAGCTGATAAACTGAAGGGTTTCAGCCAAGGAAAAGATGGTATGTGGAGGTTTGAAGGACGTATATGCATACCTGCGCGGTGACCTCTGAAGAGATTCTCAGGAGGCCCACAAAAGCAATTTTTCAATTCATCCTGTGCCACCAAGATGTACCAAGATTTGAAAAAGATGTTCTGGTGGCCCTTTAAAAGGATGTCTGCAAATGGGTTAATAGGTGCCTAGTGTGCCAGAAGGTGAAGATAGAGCACCAAAAACCCTCTGGAATGTTGCAACCCCTATCTATTCCCGAATGGAAGTGGGATAGCATCTCGATGGATTTTGTGACTGGACTACCGAGGACCCAAGCGAATCATGACGCTATATGGGTAATAGTGGATAGATTGACGAAGTCAGCTACTTTTTACCTATTAAAGTGACATATTCCTTGGATAGGTTAGCACAATTGTATATCCAAGAGATTGTGAGGCTACATGGAGTGCCGTCAACAGGAATCTCTCGGGATCCGCGTTTACGTCACGGTTTTGGGGAGCCTTTCAGAAGGCGTTTGGTTCAAAGCTGTGCTTGAGCACGGCTTACCACCCACAAACAGATGGCCAATCCGAGAGAACAATCCAAACTTTGGAGGATATGCTTAGGCGTGCGTTCTCAGACCAGAAAGGGAGTTGGACAAATACCCTGCCAATCGAATTTGCGTATAACAATAGTTATCACGCGAGTATTGGTATGGCACCGTATGAGGCCCTTTATGGACGAAAATGTCAGTCACCTATGTTGGTACGAACCTGGAGAGCAAAGTCTAATTGGACCAGACTTAGTGAGGGAAACGACGGAACAAATTAAAAGGATAAGGGATAGGATTCTTACTAAAGCCGACAGAAAAGCTATGCGGATAAGCGGCGTAAGCCGATTGAGTTCCAAGTAGGAGAACATGTTTTCTCAAGATAACCCCAACCACAGGTATAGGTCGAGCTATGAAGGTGAAAAAGCTAAGCCCTAGGTTCCTTGGCCCATTTGAAATTCTCAGGAGAGTAGGGTCTGGAGCATACCGCATAGCCCTACCCCCGAATCTATCCAATCTCCACGATGTTTTCCATGTCTCCCAGTTACGAAATATCAATCTGACCCAAGTCATGTACTAGAGCCGGAACATGTACAATTAAGGGATGACCTGACATTTAACCTGCCTCCACGAGAATTGTGGACCGAGGAGTCAAGCAACTAAGAAACAAAGTGGTACCTTTGGTCAAAGTCGCGTGGACGCGGAAAGCCGAAGAATTCACATGGGAATTGGAGGCCAACATGCTAGCACAATATCCCGGATTATTCTCAGGTAATGAATTTCGAGGACGAAATTCTTTTTAAGGAGGGGAGTAATGTACGCCTCGATTTTCGCTAAACTTTCAAAATGACCAAAATGCCCCTGAGGTCGTTTTCACGAAACACGGGACGGCCGGCTTTGGGCCATCCCCATAGGGTTCATATGTTATATGAAGGGGATTGTTTGAGTGCGAATGCCTAACGGAGCAGAAAACCTCATTTATGAGATCTCTGCTAAACGACCAAAATCCTGGAACAGAATTAGGGGTTTTAAGTTTCGTTTGACCGACTTCGTCCCGAGGTTTAAAACAATGATTTTAAGGCATGAACTATGTTTACTTAAGTCCGGAGGTCCAAGTTTTGGTAAAAATTACGATTTTGCCCTTGCATATCGCATTTTTAGCTTAATGAGCTGTTCAACTCTAAAACCTAAGCAATATTAGGCTCTAATTAAAGGTTAATTAATTTCCATAATTAACCTAGGGCCAAAACCATCATTTGAAATTAATTGGAACCTAAAATTGCTTGGGGAAATTCAAACTTCATTCTAGTCTCTTTCTTTAAAAAGAAAAAGAATCTGTGAATAGTGTTGAATAGTGTTTCCACTATTCACGTCATCTTCTTTCAAGGAGAAGTTGTCACACTCACATCACTAGTCTTGGAGGCTTTGACTCCATTAAACCTTCTCAACCACCTCTAACCTAGGGGTCTATAGTTTTAATTAACCAAATAGTGTACCTAGAGTACCTACTTGACAACCATCAATCCTAAGCCTAATCTATGTCACACCAAAGCACACTTCTAGACCATGATTTGAGGAGATATTTCTCCTTCCCAAGGCTGCCAAAAGTGGCGCCACCCTCCCCCTAGAAATCACATAAAATTAGTCTAAGTGGTCAAGCTATCTTATGACACATGTCTTGAACACTTTCAATCAATGTTCAACTTCCAAGAAAAATGTCTTTCAAGATTCAAAGAATAATTTATATGGTCAATCAAGGTTTTCAATTCACTTCTAAAATAAAAAGAAATATGTCTTTCAAATTCAAAAAGAATGATTTGTTTTTGTGGTCATTCAAGCTTTCTATCAAACTTTTTCAAGACAACATGTCTTACAACACCTTACCTATGCTTTGGGAATTTAAGTCTAGAAAATTTTCTCCTCTTTTTGGGCATAGGGTGCACGGTTCCCTTAGCCTTGGCAGCCCAAAATTTTGTAATTTTATACATTTAAAAAGGTTTGAAAATAAGCTACAATTCTAGCCATGCTCTAGGACATGCATAGCTAGACTTTTCACCATGCTTTGAATGACTAACACCATGCTTTGAACAAAGACATTTCTTTTCCCCAAAAAGGCCACCATTATTTAATTCATTTTACTTCTCTATAAATAGGTAGCTTAGGGAACTTGAAGCACCTTTGTTCATTTCACTAAAGCTTAGAGTTTAGAGCACTTTGGGGTCTTCTTTCCTCTCAAGTTTAAGAGTCCATCTTCTTCACTTCCTCTCAATCTCAAACTCTAGGTAGGGAGCTTTTCAAGAATGCTTTCTTTTATCTTAATGCTCAATGTTTGATCTTGCTTGAAAGTTGTGTTGTAGTGAGTTTCTCTCACAAGTTCATTTCGGTTTTCTCCTTTTTCTTTCCCTTTCATTTTCGGCCTTAGGGCCAAGATAAGGAGGGCTTGATGATGAGAGTTGTATGTTGATGTTTGTCACATGAACAACCTCTAAAGCTTGAGCTTTCTTAAGATAAGTTTATTATTTCCAAGTTTTTCTCAAGACATAGTTATGTTTCTCTTGAACCTTTGAAAACCCCATTTCTTTTTCTTGAGTTTTCGGCCATGAAGGCCTTTGGGACTTGGAAAAATGGTAGCTTGATGATGAGGGCTTCATGTTGATGTAGGTCACATGAACAAAACTCTAGAGCCTAAACTTGGTTTCTAGGCCAAGTGTGTTTTCGGTTTCTTTCCTTTATGTTGGTCATGAGTTTTGTTTTGTTAAGAAATGTAGAGCATTGTGAAAATACTCAATGATGAGGGCTTGAGATGTTGGTGTTTGAATCACCAAGATCTTAGTCCCTAGAGTTCAAAAAAGAATATATATGGTTGCTTCCTCATGATGAGGTTTCGGCCACCTTATGGTTCTTGGTGGAGGTATTGGCTCTTTGTACATAACTTAGCAACACTAGTGTTTTCTTTTCTTGTGAGGATGAGTTATGGGATGAAACTTTGTTTCCTTTAAAGTCTTGCAAGAGCTCTAAACAAGACATAAAAGAAGTTGCATCCATGTTTATTTTTATGCTTTGCATAGCATGTTTAATTTCAAGCCATCACTAAGCAACTTAAGGATTAAAATGAGAATGTGCATCATCACTTAATTAATCTCAAAGCCTACCTATTTCAACCTTAAAGTTGATTGTTGATTTGGAGTGAAAACTTCAAGAGGCCTAGAGCACTAAAATAAAGAATAGAACCTTGCACCTCATGTTTATCTTTTGCCTAGCACGTTTATGTTTCAAGCTTTGCATCTCATTTTATATTTCAAGTCATCACTAAGTGCTAAGAATAAGAATGGAGATGCATTTCATATTTACTTTGTGTTATCACTTTACTTTCAAAAAGGCTATAAAATGAAACGCATAGCACGTTTATTTTAATGTCGTCACTTAAAATTTTAGAGCTCAAAGACTTGCCCCTTTCATTCTAAGAAAAGAATTAAATCAAGGAGGTACTTCCTTGAATATCATTCGGCCATGTGGTGTAAATGGCTCTAGGATGAGTTTCATTTAACTACAAGGGCCTATAATGCATGACTTAGAATTTTTCTAAGCTTAGATGCACCCAACTAAGGTTTTAAACAAGTTTTCAAGTTTTGCATCTTGATCAAGGGTAAGATTAAATGGCTACTGCCCTTGGCGTTTTATGTTGAGTTTTGGCAAAATAAACTTTGACCTTATGGAGTTCTGAAGTCCTAAAAAGGTTCTAAGAGAAACTAGCAAGTTATATGTTGAAAGTAAGGTTTTTCTCATGATTTTATGCCTTAAGGGTTTCGGTTCTGCCTTAACAGTTCCAGCACCTTAAATTCTGTTTTGGGTGGTCTAAATATGTTGATTTACCTTGCTAAGTATGTGATATTTGTTCTAGACTTTTAAAAGCATCATTAGTGACTTTGTTTGCCTAATATGTGAATTCTAGAACTACTAAAGAATGGCAAAGTTAGTTTCTGCCCAGCCTTGATAAAATAGTTAGAATCACATTATAATATGCCTAGATGTGCGGGAGTGACTCATAATTGGCTTAGGTATTAATTACTGCACCATAGACAAAGTCGGAAGCGAGAAAGGGCTTAAAACGCATTTTTCTAGAACACATAATTCATCAAACGTGAACAACTACATAAGCTGTCCAACCATAATTAAATAGGAATTAGAACTTAATGGATTATGGTAATGAGGTTAATCAATCCCATTAGCATGCAAGAAAACAATGGGATAGTTTGAGGTTACCCGATTGAGAGATTTCTGCCTTAAGGGATGATTATGTGTCTCGCATTTAATGATGAATTGATGTGTTATCTCATGACATATATGGTGCCATGTAACTATTATCCTTAAATAATAGTTTTGTACCCTTACGTTATTGCTTCTTTAAAAGACCTTAGAGATGCCGAAGTAGTAATTTTTGTGTTACGCATTAATTATGCGGCATCTTACAGTAACATGTTAAACTTAGGGTGACTTAAGATATGAGAATGTAATCCTTTGAAACCACCAAACGAAGGGTGGGGACGATGTGATTCTAGCCCCCTAAACCCGTACTTAAGGTCGGGAAGTTGACTTATCCCAAGGGATGAAGTCTAGATGCTAGTGACGACTAGTGTGGTATGAGCTCATAACCTAGAGATTTCTCAAAAGGGAGAAAGATTAGGGCGGCCCAGTTAAGTAAAGGTTCTTATGTCACCTAAGTAACCAAGTTATATGATTTATGTTCCATGTAACGAAGTTATATGATTTATGTTCCATGTAACAAAGTTATATGCTTTATGTTCCATGTACCCAGTTATATGCTTTATGTCCTATGTACCCAGTTGCATGATTTACGTTCTATAATTCAAGTATATAGCTTATGTAACACAAGTGCCATGTTAAAAAGAATGGATTCTCGGAAATTGAGATTTTAGAAAACTCATAATTGAACCAATATATGTCCATGGTTTTATAAATAAACCGAGAACCCTGGAGACGTAGATGATGACACATAGAATAGGAGGAAAACCCTACTGAGTTTCTTTAGCAAGAAAACTCACTCCCTCTATCTCTCTTTCCATTACGTCTTCAGATCGAGATGGCGACCTTCGTCCTATTCATTGACACGCCGACATGGGAGATCCACCATGACCCAGAGCTTGGGTCATTTCATTTTGAGGGCTCTTGCACCGTTCGTGTGTTCGCATTTCTTGGACGACCCTTCTCTCATCCAGAGATAGCTACCTCTTTACCCCGACGTCTCCTTATGATGATGCGATGATTTTTGAGCACGCCCGTACGCCTGATGAGAGGATTCTACGGACTCACTCTGCCAGTTCTGAAGGGTACCAGAGTACGTGCCCCTCACTCAGGACTCGGAGGAGGATCCCTCAGAGGACTCGCCCCCACTCCACCGCATATGCCCATGGGTAGTGAGGAGACGGTGACTCAGCCTCGGAGAGCCCCGGTACCTGGTCCACGGCCTCGACGTAGGGGAAATGTCCAGCCTTCCACCATGCCCGCTCCAGCCGAGCTTCATCATGGAGGACCTGCTCGAGTGCCTACTCCAGACGCACTTCGTCCATGGATTGGTTACGTCCCGCCTTACCCATGGCATTAGCTTTAGGATAGAGGGTAGTCCTTAGTGCACGCACTACATGTAGAACGGATAAACCTTCTTTTGTATTGAGGTTATCCACTTTAGATGTTCTTGGGAGGGGATGTTCCTTTTATGATTTCTGGTTCTGTGGTTTCTATTTACATGTATTTCCTTTCAGTTGTATTTGCATCATCTCATGTACTTGAAGAGTCCTACCATAGGGTAGGCATATTATTATGTATGAAGTATTTCAATGTGATGTTATATTTGATCTGGAGCCACTTCTATGTTTATATTTCTGCACTTTATAATACCGACCCGATAAGATACGCGCGGCTTCTATTTTAAAAAAAAAATGGCTCGTATTTTCTTTAAGTTATTTCTCTTTCTCATAAAAGAACCATGATAGTAAGTAATGACTGATATTTGACCTAAGTACTTACTAGTAGTATTGGGACAGATGTTAGGTTGTTACATTTTGGTATCAGGAGTTCGCTTCTATCTAGCCTTAGGATTGGACTTACTTGTTCTTAAGCATATTCCGCTAGAAATGTCATGAATAAGAGTTTTAGGATTAAGTTATACATGACTTCTGTTTGTTGCACGTGCCATAGTAACTTGCTCACTTTACTAGGAGGATTGAGCCTGATCAACTCAATGTTGCTGTTTTGTGTGTATAGGGACAAATGGCACCGCGACGACACTAGGACTACGGCAAATGCTGACCAAGACAATGCAACTGCGCTGCTGTACGCCAAATGGCTATAGCTATGGCACGGTTGTTTGACCGGATGGATCAACGCGAGAATGCCGTACCCTTCTGCCCGTTAGATTCAGAGCATGTTCGCTTTGGAGAGTTTCTAGGGCGAGCCCACCCACCTTCAAGGGAACGTAACCGAGCCATGCCGAGGAATGGATCCGAAGCATGGAGAAGATTTTTGGCGTGATACCGTCTGAGGAGCAAAAGTGAGGTTCGCCACCTATATGCTCGAAGGTGACGCCAGTTGCGGTGGACTGGAGCCCAGAGGCTGCGGAAACGGCTAATGGGGCCATCAACTTGGAGGTTTTTAAAGTTCACTTCTATGAGAAGTACTTCCCAGAGTCTGTCCGCAATGCCAAGGAGGTGGAGTTCATGCAATTGTTCCAAGATAATCGGACGGTGGCACAATATACTGCTAAATTCGAGGACCTCATCAAGTTCTCGAGGATGTACCAGGCCAACCCTGACGAGTACTGGAAATGTCTAAAGTATGAAGCGGGGTTGAGAGCAGAAGCTCAAGGTAGCAGCGCTCATCTAGAAATCAGGGATTTCCCGACCCTGGTAAACAAATGCCGCATAATTGAGGACGGAAGGGAGTTGAATGCAACAAAGTCCGGCAACTCCAGCAACAAGAAGCTGGCACCTCAAGGCCAGCGAAGAAGAAGGGATCGCAGAAGTTTCAACCCCAACAGAAGTCCCAATCCGGTCCAAACCTCAGGGACCTCGAAAGGACTTCAAGCCGAAGAACAACAACAACAACAACAACAACAACAAAAACAAGCCCACAAATAATAAGGGAAGGCACCACAAGGGATATCTTCCACCCCACATGCTGAGTGTCCTAAGTGTGGAGACCCCATGGAAGCTTGCCTGTTCTGCCGGGTTAGACGTTTGCTACCGATGCGAGAACCGGGACACTACTCCAAAGATTGTCCCAAGAGGAATCAGCCAACCCCCAACCCCAAGCCGCAACGTCAAGGAAGGGTCTATACCCTCAATGCGGAAGAGACGACGACGTCACCAAATCTCGTTAAAGGTAAGTGTGAAATGAACGGTAAAAACCTAATTGTACTATATGATTCTGCGCAACCCATTCCTTTATATCATACTCTTGTGTAGAGACCCTAGGTTTGAACATGTCTGAACTCCCTTTTAATCTTATTGTCTCTACCCCCATTGGAAACCAGTTAGAACTAGCAAATGTTGCTTGGAGTGCAGTTTCATCCTAGAAAATAGACCGTTTGTTCTAGATTTCGTATGTTTACCCATGAAAGGACTAGAGATAATTCTGGGCATGGATTGGCTTTGGGCTAACCGTGTCTTGTTAAACTGCTACGAGAAAACCATCACCTTTCTTCCCATTCCCCCTGAACCTAGGGAAACCATGAGGATATACCTAAATGCTGAGACCTAAGCTGTGGTAAAGGTGAAAGAGGTTACATTCTTTTGGCCGCTAGTGATGTCGACTTTGAGCAAAGCATCGAGGAGATACCCGTAGTGAGAAACTATCCCGAAGATTTCCAGATGAAATCCCAAATTTCCCCTAGAGAGAGATTGAATTCTCAATAGAGTTACTCCCAGGATCTGACCCATATCCATAGCCCCCTATAGAATGCCCCCTTTGGAATTGGCCGAGTTGAAAACCCAACTGGAGGACCTTTTGGAAAAGAATTTCATTAGGCCGAGCGCATCACCTTGGGGAGCCCCGTGTTGTTTGTGAAAAAGAAGGACGGAAGCATGAGGATGTGTGTCGATTATAGGCAGTTGAACAAAGTGACGGTGAAAAATAAGTACCCTTTGCCTAGAATTGATGACTTGATGGACCAATTGAGAGGTGCAGGAGTGTTTTCTAAGATTGACTTGAGGTCTGGTTATCATCAGATTAGAGTTAGGGATGAGGATATACCCAAGACGGCTTTCGCATCTCGATATGGACATTTCGAGTTTGGAGTTATGTCTTTTGGTTTGACCAATGCTCCAGCTGTTTTCATGGATTATATGAATAGGATCTTTAGACCCTATTTGGATAAGTTCGTGGTTGTCTTTATAGATGATATACTCATTTATTCAAGGACCCACGAAGAGCATGAGCAACATCTAGTAACAGGATTAGAGGTTTTGAGGGAGAAGAAACTTTATGCCAAGTTGTCTAAATGTGAGTTTTGGTTGGAAGAAGTGAAATTTCTAGGGCATGTAGTGTCTAGAGGAGGAATTGCAGTCGATCCTAGTAAGGTGGAAGCAGTGATGAATTGGGAACAACCTAAGACCGTGATTGAGATAAGGAGCTTTTGGGATTAGCTGGCTATTATCGTAGGTTCATCAAGGGATTTTCCCAGATCGCATTACCTTTAACCAAGCTTACTAGGAAAAACACCCTTTTCGTCTGGACCCAGATTGTGAAAAGTTTTCAAGAACTGAAGCATAAGTTGACCTCTACCCCAGTCCTAGTTCTCCGACCCTAAGGAGCCTTTTGAGGTATACTGTGACGCTTCTGGTAAGGGCTTAGGTTGCGTCTTGATGCAAAATAGGCAAGTGGTAGCCTACGCATCGAGGCAACTCAAGCCACATGAAATAAACTACCCCACCCATGACCTAGAATTGGCCGCCGTTGTGTTCGCTCTAAAGATCTGAGACACCATTTGTACGGGGTAAGGTTCGAGGTGTTCTCCGATCACAAGAGTTTGAAGTATCTTTTTGATCAGAAAGAGCTAAACATGAGGCAAAGGAGGTGGATGGAGTTCTTGAAGGATTATGATTTTGGATTGAACTACCATCCCGAAAAGCTAATGTTGTAGCCGATGCCCTGAGTAGGAAATCCTTACACTTGTCCCACTTAATGATTAAGGAGGATGAACTGATTGAGGCTTTTAGAGACCTGAACCTAGGAATAACCATAACCCCTATGGGTATGAGAGTTTGCCACCTTAGTGTGTCAAGTGATTTTCAAAGGAGAATCACTCAAGCCCAAAGGGAAGATGATGAGTTTCAAGAGACTCTTGGGCAGGAAAAGCTGAAACTGAAGGGTTTCAGCCAAGGAAAGATGGTATGTGGAGGTTTGAAGGACGTATATGCATACCTGGCGGTGACCTCCGGAAGAGATTCTCAGGAGGCCCACAAAAGCAATTTTTCAATTCATCCTGGTGCCACCAAGATGTACCAAGATTTGAAAAAGATGTTCTGGTGGCCCTTGAAAAAGGATGTCTGCAAATGGGTTAATAGGTGCCTAGTGTGCCAGAAGGTGAAGATAGAGCACCAAAAACCCTCTGGAATGTTGCAACCCCTATCTATTCCCGAATGGAAGTGGGATAGCATCTCGATGGATTTTGTGACTGGACTACCGAGGACCCAAGCGAATCATGACGCTATATGGGTAATAGTGGATAGATTGACGAAGTCAGCTCACTTTTTACCTATTAAAGTGACATATTCCTTGGATAGGTTAGCACAATTGTATATCCAAGAGATTGTGAGGCTACATGGAGTGCCGTCAACAGGAATCTCGGATCGGGATCCGCGTTTACGTCACGGTTTTGGGGAGCCTTTCAGAAGGCGTTTGGTTCAAAGCTGTGCTTAGACGGCTTACCACCCACAAACAGATGGCCAATCCAGAGAACAATCCAAACTTTGGAGGATATGCTTAGGCGTGCGTTCTAGACCAGAAAGGGAGTTGGGACAAATACCTCCACTAATCAATTTGCGTATAACAATAGTTATCACGCGAGTATTGGTATGGCACCGTATGAGGCCCTTTATGGACGAAAATGTCAGTCACCCTATGTTGGTACGAACCTGGAGAGCAAAGTCTAATTGGACCAGACTTAGTGAGGGAAACGACGGAACAAATTAAAAGGATAAGGGATAGGATTCTTACCGCTCAAAGCCGCAGAAAAGCTATGCGGATAAGCGGCGTAAGCCGATTGAGTTCCAAGTAGGAGAACATGTTTTCTCAAGATAACCCCAACCACAGGTATAGGTCGAGCTATGAAGGTGAAAAAGCTAAGCCCTAGGTTCCTTGGCCCATTTGAAATTCTCAGGAGAGTAGGGTCTGTAGCATACCGCATAGCCCTACCCCCGAATCTATCCAATCTCCACGATGTTTTCCATGTCTCCCAGTTACGAAAATATCAATCTGACCCAAGTCATGTACTAGAGCCGAACATGTACAATTAAGGGATGACCTGACATTTAACCTTCACGAGAATTGTGGACCGAGGAGTCAAGCAACTAAGAAACAAAGTGGTACCTTTGGTCAAAGTCGCGTGGGACGCGGAAAGCCGAAGAATTCACATGGGAATTGGAGGCCAACATGCTAGCACAATATCCCGGATTATTCTCAGGTAATGAATTTCGAGGACGAAATTCTTTTTAAGGAGGGGAGTAATGTAACGCCCGATTTTCGCTAAACTTTCAAAATGACCAAAATGCCCTGAGGTCGTTTTCAAACACGGGACGGCCGGCTTTGGGCCATCCCCATAGGGTTCATATGTTATATGAAGGGGATTGTTTGAGTGCGAATGCCTAACAGCAGAAAAACCTCATTTATGAGATCTTTGCTTAAACGACCAAAATACCCGGAGAATTAAGGCAGTTTTAAGTTTCGTTTTGACTTACTTCGTCCCGAGGTTTAAAACAATGATTTTAAGGCATGAACTATGTTTACTTAAGTCCGGGAGGTCCCGGGCAAGTTTTGGTAAAAATTACGATTTTGCCCTTGCATATCGCATTTTTAGCTTAATGAGCTGTTCAACTCTAAAACCTAAGCAATATTAGGCTCTAATTAAAGGTTAATTAATTTCCATAATTAACCTAGGGCCAAAACCATCATTTGAAATTAATTGGAACCTAAAATTGCTTGGGAAAATTCAAACTTCATTCTAGTCTCTTTCTTTAAAAAGAAAAGAATCTGTGAATAGTGTTGAATAGTGTTTCCACTATTCACGTCATCTTCTTTCAAGGAGAAGTTGTCACACTCACATCACTAGTCTTGGAGGCTTTGACTCCATTAAACCTTCTCAACCACCTCTAACCTAGGGGTCTATAGTTTTAATTAACCAAATAGTGTACCTAGAGTACCTACTTGACAACCATCAATCCTAAGCCTAATCTATGTCACACCAAAGCACACTTCTAGACCATGATTTGAGGAGATATTTCTCCTTCCCAAGGCTGCCAAAAGTGGCGCCACCCTCCCCCTAGAAATCACATAAAATTAGTCTAAGTGGTCAAGCTATCTTATGACACATGTCTTGAACACTTTCAATCAATGTTCAACTTCCAAGAAAAATGTCTTTCAAGATTCAAAGAATAATTTATATGGTCAATCAAGGTTTTCAATTCACTTCTAAAATAAAAAGAAATATGTCTTTCAAATTCAAAAAGAATGATTTGTTTTTGTGGTCATTCAAGCTTTCTATCAAACTTTTTCAAGACAACATGTCTTACAACACCTTACCTATGCTTTGGGAATTTAAGTCTAGAAAATTTTCTCCTCTTTTTGGGCATAGGGTGCACGGTTCCCTTAGCCTTGGCAGCCCAAAATTTTGTAATTTTATACATTTAAAAAGGTTTGAAAATAAGCTACAATTCTAGCCATGCTCTAGGACATGCATAGCTAGACTTTTCACCATGCTTTGAATGACTAACACCATGCTTTGAACAAAGACATTTCTTTTCCCCAAAAAGGCCACCATTATTTAATTCATTTTACTTCTCTATAAATAGGTAGCTTAGGGAACTTGAAGCACCTTTGTTCATTTCACTAAAGCTTAGAGTTTAGAGCACTTTGGGGTCTTCTTTCCTCTCAAGTTTAAGAGTCCATCTTCTTCACTTCCTCTCAATCTCAAACTCTAGGTAGGGAGCTTTTCAAGAATGCTTTCTTTTATCTTAATGCTCAATGTTTGATCTTGCTTGAAAGTTGTGTTGTAGTGAGTTTCTCTCACAAGTTCATTTCGGTTTTCTCCTTTTTCTTTCCCTTTCATTTTCGGCCTTAGGGCCAAGATAAGGAGGGCTTGATGATGAGAGTTGTATGTTGATGTTTGTCACATGAACAACCTCTAAAGCTTGAGCTTTCTTAAGATAAGTTTATTATTTCCAAGTTTTTCTCAAGACATAGTTATGTTTCTCTTGAACCTTTGAAAACCCCATTTCTTTTTCTTTAGTTTTCGGCCATGAAGGCCTTTGGGACTTGGAAAAATGGTAGCTTGATGATGAGGGCTTCATGTTGATGTAGGTCACATGAACAAAACTCTAGAGCCTAAACTTGGTTTCTAGGCCAAGTGTGTTTTCGGTTTCTTTCCTTTATGTTGGTCATGAGTTTTGTTTTGTTAAGAAATGTAGAGCATTGTGAAAATACTCAATGATGAGGGCTTGAGATGTTGGTGTTTGAATCACCAAGATCTTAGTCCCTAGAGTTCAAAAAAAGAATATATATGGTTGCTTCCTCATGATGAGGTTTCGGCCACCTTATGGTTCTTGGTGGAGGTATTGGCTCTTTGTACATAACTTAGCAACACTAGTGTTTTCTTTTCTTGTGAGGATGAGTTATGGGATGAAACTTTGTTTCCTTTAAAGTCTTGCAAGAGCTCTAAACAAGACATAAAAGAAGTTGCATCCATGTTTATTTTTATGCTTTGCATAGCATGTTTAATTTCAAGCCATCACTAAGCAACTTAAGGATTAAAATGAGAATGTGCATCATCACTTAATTAATCTCAAAGCCTACCTATTTCAACCTTAAAGTTGATTGTTGATTTGGAGTGAAAACTTCAAGAGGCCTAGAGCACTAAAATAAAGAATAGAACCTTGCACCTCATGTTTATCTTTTGCCTAGCACGTTTATGTTTCAAGCTTTGCATCTCATTTTATATTTCAAGTCATCACTAAGTGCTAAGAATAAGAATGGAGATGCATTTCATATTTACTTTGTGTTATCACTTTACTTTCAAAAAGGCTATAAAATGAAACGCATAGCACGTTTATTTTAATGTCGTCACTTAAAATTTTAGAGCTCAAAGACTTGCCCCTTTCATTCTAAGAAAAGAATTAAATCAAGGAGGTACTTCCTTGAATATCATTCGGCCATGTGGTGTAAATGGCTCTAGGATGAGTTTCATTTAACTACAAGGGCCTATAATGCATGACTTAGAATTTTTCTAAGCTTAGATGCACCCAACTAAGGTTTTAAACAAGTTTTCAAGTTTTGCATCTTGATCAAGGGTAAGATTAAATGGCTACTGCCCTTGGCGTTTTATGTTGAGTTTTGGCAAAATAAACTTTGACCTTATGGAGTTCTGAAGTCCTAAAAAGGTTCTAAGAGAAACTAGCAAGTTATATGTTGAAAGTAAGGTTTTTCTCATGATTTTATGCCTTAAGGGTTTCGGTTCTGCCTTAACAGTTCCAGCACCTTAAATTCTGTTTTGGGTGGTCTAAATATGTTGATTTACCTTGCTAAGTATGTGATATTTGTTCTAGACTTTTAAAAGCATCATTAGTGACTTTGTTTGCCTAATATGTGAATTCTAGAACCACTAAAGAATGGCAAAGTTAGTTTCTGCCCAGCCTTGATAAAATAGTTAGAATCACATTATAATATGCCTAGATGTGCGGGAGTGACTCATAATTGGCTTAGGTATTAATTACTGCACCATAGACAAAGTCGGAAGCGAGAAAGGGCTTAAAACGCATTTTTCTAGAACACATAATTCATCAAACGTGAACAACTACATAAGCTGTCCAACCATAATTAAATAGGAATTAGAACTTAATGGATTATGGTAATGAGGTTAATCAATCCCATTAGCATGCAAGAAAACAATGGGATAGTTTGAGGTTACCCGATTGAGAGATTTCTGCCTTAAGGGATGATTATGTGTCTCGCATTTAATGATGAATTGATGTGTTATCTCATGACATATATGGTGCCATGTAACTATTATCCTTAAATAATAGTTTTGTACCCTTACGTTATTGCTTCTTTAAAAGAC
The DNA here is from genome assembly GCA_030441495.1 of Dalbergia oliveri. Taxonomy (NCBI): domain Eukaryota; kingdom Viridiplantae; phylum Streptophyta; class Magnoliopsida; order Fabales; family Fabaceae; genus Dalbergia; species Dalbergia oliveri. The sequence goes on along the minus strand of JAMLFY010000295.1, from coordinate 2,407 downwards.
CTTAGAGATGCCGAAGTAGTAATTTTTGTGTTACGCATTAATTATGCGGCATCTCACAGTAACATGTTAAACTTAGGGTGACTTAAGATATGAGAATGTAATCCTTTGAAACCACCAAACGAAGGGTGGGGACGATGTGATTCTAGCCCCCTAAACCCGTACTTAAGGTCGGGAAGTTGACTTATCCCAAGGGATGAAGTCTAGATGCTAGTGACGACTAGTGTGGTATGAGCTCATAACCTAGAGATTTCTCAAAAGGGAGAAAGGGCGGCCCCAGTTAAGTAAAGGTTCTTATGTCACCTAAGTAACCAAGTTATATGATTTATGTTCCATGTAACGAAGTTATATGATTTATGTTCCATGTAACAAAGTTATATGCTTTATGTTCCATGTACCCAGTTATATGCTTTATGTGCTATGTACCCAGTTGCATGATTTACGTTCTATAATTCAAGTATATAGCTTATGTAACACAAGTGCCATGTTAAAAAGAATGGATTCTCGGAAATTGAGATTTTAGAAAACTCATAATTGAACCAATATATGTCCATGGTTTTATAAATAAACCGAGAACCCTGGAGACGTAGATGATGACACATAGAATAGGAGGAAAACCCTACTGAGTTTCTTTAGCAAGAAAACTCACTCCCTCTATCTCTCTTTCCATTACGTCTTCAGATGGCGACCTTCGTCCTATTCATTGACACGCCGACATGGGAGATCCACCATGACCCAGAGCTTGGGTCATTTCATTTTGAGGGCTCTTGCACCGTTCGTGTGTTCGCATTTCTTGGACGACCCTTCTCTCATCCAGATAGCTACCTCTTTACCCCACGTCTCCTTATGATGATGCGATGATTTTTGAGCACGCCCGTACGCCTGATGAGAGGATTCTACGGACTCACTCTCAGTCTGAAGGGTACCAGAGTACGTGCCCCTCACTCAGCACTCGGAGGAGGATCCCTCAGAGGAGCCCCACTCCACCGCATATGCCCATGGGTAGTGAGGAGACGGTGACTCAGCCTCGGAGAGCCCGGTACCTGGTCCACGGCCTCGACGTAGGGGAAATGTCCAGCCTTCCACCATGCCCGCTCCAGCCGAGCTTCATCATGGAGGACTGCTCGAGTGCCTACTCCAGACGCACTTCGTCCATGGATTGGTTACGTCCCGCCTTACCCATGGCATTAGCTTTAGGATAGAGGGTAGTCCTTAGTGCACGCACTACATGTAGAACGGATAAACCTTCTTTTGTATTGAGGTTATCCACTTTAGATGTTCTTGGGAGGGGATGTTCCTTTTATGATTTCTGGTTCTGTGGTTTCTATTTACATGTATTTCCGGTTTCAGTTGTATTTGCATCATCTCATGTACTTGAAGAGTCCTACCATAGGGTAGGCATATTATTATGTATGAAGTATTTCAATGTGATGTTATATTTGATCTGGAGCCACTTCTATGTTTATATTTCTGCACTTTATAATACCGACCCGATAAGATACGCGCGGCTTCTTTTTTTAAAAAAAAAATGGCTCGTATTTTCTTTAAGTTATTTCTCTTTCTCATAAAAGAACCATGATAGTAAGTAATGACTGATATTTGACCTAAGTACTTACTAGTAGTATTGGGACAGATGTTAGGTTGTTACATATGTGTCAGGCAACTCAAGCCCCATAAGGCAAACTACCCTACCCATGACCTTGAGTTAGCGTCGTGTTTGCTGAAGATTTGGAGACACCATTTATATGGAATTAAGTTTGAGGTGTTCTCCGATCACAAGAGTTTGAAATATCTCTTTGATTCAGAAGAACTAAACATGAGGCAAAGAAGGTGGATGGAGTTCTTGAAAGATTATGATTTTGGGTTGAACTACCATCCCGGAAGCTAACGTTTAGCGATGCCCTAACTAGGAAATCCTTACAAGTATCCCGTTTGATGGTGAATGAGGTTGAGTTAATTGAGCATTTTAGAGACTTAAACCTAGGGATGACCTTGACCACTAAGGGCATAAGAGCTTGCCATCTTAGTGTGACGAGTGAATTCAAGGAAAGAATTGCTCAAACCCAAAGGGAAGATATGGAATTTCAAGAAACCTTAGAGGCAGTAAGAGCTAATAAGTTGAAGGGTTTTACCTAAGGGAATGATAGTTTGTGGAGGTTTGAAGGTCGTATGTGTACCTGCTAGTGGTGACCTCTGAAGGACATTTTGGAGGAAGCCCATAAGAGTCATTTCACCCTCCATCCTGGTGCCACCAAGATGTATCAAGATTTGAAGAAGATGTTCTGGTGGCCGGGATTGAAAAGGATGTGTGCACATGGGTGAGTAAGTGCTTGGTATGTCAAAGGTAAAGATTGAGCACCAAAGACCTTCTGGAATGTTGCAACCCCTACCAATCCCCGAGTGGAAGTGG
>JAMLFY010000294.1:0-43776 GCA_030441495.1 Dalbergia oliveri | reverse complement strand
TTCTGAAACAGGTCAGCATTCTAAAACCAGGGTAAACTATCGAGATCAAGATTGGAGTTTGACTTTCCATCTTACCGTTTTAAAGGCAATAAACTTGTCCTTGACCACGTGAACCTTTAGTTAAGATATATCATCCTATATCGAGTATGAGGAAAACTCATCCTGAAAGCATCAATTTTCAAATACTAGAAAATATTACTTGAGTATTGGAAACCTATGCTTAAACCCAAAAACCCTTGACGCAAACCGAAAAGCCAAACCCCTAAACCATAACAAATAGCAACTCAATGAATAGTAACTATAAACCATGATGAATAGTGGATAACATACTCGGGTACATAGCATCCCACGTTCAAATTCGTTAACCTTAGTTGAGAGCTTGAATAACCTATTTTCGAATACATGTAATCCTATACTCGAGTATCCAAATAGAGTTCTTTGCAATAAAATGCATGGGTGCATTCAAAAAGATGGAGCCCAAGTTTGAACTTTGCCTATTATTAATCACGTATTTATGCCAGGAAGGTCACATAGGTTTTTTTTTATTAGTTTCCTTAATTTTATATGGAAGCAACGTACTCGAGTACGGGTTCATAGTATTCGAGTACAAGTTGCTTGTTCATTTTTTTCTCAAATTCACCACGTAGCCTATCCATCATCACTATCCAATCAAGGTTGGTCTGATCTAAACAGGTTAGACATTTAGAACCATGGTAAACCATCGAAATCAAGATTTGGAGTTTGACTTTCCATCTTACCGTTTTAAAGGCAATAAACTTGTCCTTGACCACTGTGAACCTTTAGTTGAGTATATATCATCCTATACTTGAGTATGAGGAAAACTCACTCTGTAAAAAGCATCAGTTTTCAAATACAAGAAAATATTACTTGAGTATTGGAAACCTATGCTCGAACCCCAAAACCCTTGACCGCAAACCAAAAGCCAAACCCCTAAACCATAACAAATAGCAACTCAATGAATAGTAACTATAAACCATGATGAATATGACATACTTGGGACATAGCATCCCACGTTCAAATTCGTTAACTGTTAGTTGAGAGCTTGAATAACCTATTTTCGAATACATGTCATCCTATACTCGAGTATCCAAATAGAGTTCTTTGCAATAGAATGCATGGGTGCATTCAAAAACATGGAGCCCAGTTTGAACTTTGCCTATTATTAATCACGTATTTATGCCAGGAAGGTCACATAGGTTTTTTTTTATTAGTTTCCTGTACTTCAATATGGGAAGCAACGTACTCGAGTACGGGTTCATAGTATTCGAGTACAAGTTGCTTGTTCATTTTTTTTCTCACATTCACCACGTAGCCTATCCATCATCACTATCCAATCAAGGTTGGTCTATCTAAACATGCTAGGCATTTAGAACCATGGTAAACCATCGAGATCAAGATTTGGAGTTTGACTTTCCATCTTACCGTTTTAAAGGCAATAAACTTGTCCTTGACCACTGTGAACCTTTAGTTGAGTATATATCATCCTATACTCGAGTATGAGGAAAACTCACTCTGGTAAAAAGCATCAGTTTTCAAATACAAGAAATATTACTTGAGTATTGGAAACCTATGCTCGAACCCCAAAACCCTTGACCGCAAACCGAAAAGCCAAACCCCTAAACCATAACAAATAGCAACTCAATGAATAGTAACTATAAACCATGATGAATAGTGGATAACATACTCGGGTACATAGCATCCCACGTTCAAATTCGTTAAACTGTTAGTTGAGAGCTTGAATAACCTATTTTCGAATACATGTAATCCTATACTCGAGTATCCAAATAGAGTTCTTTGCAATAGAATGCATGGGTGCATTCAAAAACATGGAGCCTAGTTTGAACTTTGCCTATTATTAATCACGTATTTATGCCAGGAAGGTCACATAGGTTTTTTTTTATTAGTTTCCGTACTCGAATATGGGAAGCAACGTACTCGAGTACGGGTTCATAGTATTCGAGTACAAGTTGCTTGTTCATTTTTTCTCACATTCACCACGTAGCCTATCCATCATCACTATCCAATCAAGGTTGGTCTATCTAAACAGGAGCATTCAGAACCATGGTAAACCATCGAGATCAAGATTTGGAGTTTGACTTTCCATCTTACCGTTTTAAAGGCAATAAACTTGTCCTTGACCACTGTGAACCTTTAGTTGAGTATATATCATCCTATACTCGAGTATGAGGAAAACTCACTCTGTAAAAAGCATCAGTTTTCAAATACAAGAATATATTACTTGAGTATTGGAAACCTATGCTCGAACCCCAAAACCCTTGACCGCAAACCGAAAAGCCAAACCCCTAAACCATAACAAATAGCAACTCAATGAATAGTAACTATAAACCATGATGAATAGTGGATAACATACTCGGGTACATAGCATCCCACGTTCAAATTCGTTAAACTGTAGTTGAGAGCTTGAATAACCTATTTCGAATACATGTCATCCTATACTCGAGTATCCAAATAGAGTTCTTTGCAATAGAATGCATGGGTGCATTCAAAAACATGGAGCCCAGTTTGAACTTTGCCTATTATTAATCACGTATTTATGCCAGGAAGGTCACATAGGTTTTTTTTTATTAGTTTTGTACTCGAATATGGGAAGCAACGTACTCGAGTACGGGTTCATAGTATTCGAGTACAAGTTGCTTGTTCATTTTTCTCACATTCACCACGTAGCCTATCCATCATCACTATCCAATCAAGGTTGGTCTATCTGAAAGGTCAGGCATTAGAACCATGGTAAACCATCGAGATCAAGATTTGGAGTTTGACTTTCCATCTTACCGTTTTAAAGGCAATAAACTTGTCCTTGACCACTGTGAACCTTTAGTTGAGTATATATCATCCTATACTCGAGTATGAGGAAAACTCACTCTGGTAAAAAGCATCAGTTTTCAAATACAAGAAAATATTACTTGAGTATTGGAAACCTATGCTCGAACCCCAAAACCCTTGACCGCAAACCGAAAAGCCAAACCCCTAAACCATAACGAATAGCAACTCAATGAATAGTAACTATAAACCATGATGAATAGTGGATAACATACTCGGGTACATAGCATCCCACGTTCAAATTCGTTAAACGTTAGTTGAGAGCTTGAATAACCTATTTTCGAATACATGTCATCCTATACTCGAGTATCCAAATAGAGTTCTTTGCAATAGAATGCATGGGTGCATTCAAAAACATGGAGCCCTAGTTTGAACTTTGCCTATTATTAATCACGTATTTATGCCAGGAAGGTCACATAGTTTTTTTTTATTAGTTTCCTGTACTCGAATATGGGAAGCAACGTACTCGAGTACGGGTTCATAGTATTCGAGTACAAGTTGCTTGTTCATTTTTTTCTCACATTCACCACGTAGCCTATCCATCATCACTATCCAATCAAGGTTGGTCTGTCTGAAAAGGTAGCATTTAGAACCATGGTAAACCATCGAGATCAAGATTTGGAGTTTGACTTTCCATCTTACCGTTTTAAAGGCAATAAACTTGTCCTTGACCACTGTGAACCTTTAGTTGAGTATATATCATCCTATACTCGAGTATGAGGAAAACTCACTCTGGTAAAAAGCATCAGTTTTCAAATACTAGAAAATATTACTTGAGTATTGGAAACCTATGCTCGAACCCCAAAACCCTTGACCGCAAACCGAAAAGCCAAACCCCTAAACCATAACAAATAGCAACTCAATGAATAGTAACTATAAACCATGATGAATAGTGGATAACATACTCGGGTACATAGCATCCCACGTTCAAATTCGTAAACTGTTAGTTGAGAGCTTGAATAACCTATTTTCGAATACATGTAATCCTATACTCGAGTATCCAAATAGAGTTCTTTGCAATAGAATGCATGGGTGCATTCAAAAACATGGAGCCCTAGTTTGAACTTTGCCTATTATTAATCACGTATTTATGCCAGGAAGGTCACATAGGTTTTTTTTTATTAGTTTCCTGTATTCGAATATGGGAAGCAACGTACTCGAGTACGGGTTCATAGTATTCGAGTACAAGTTGCTTGTTCATTTTTCTCACATTCACCACGTAGCCTATCCATCATCACTATCCAATCAAGGTTGGTCTATCTAAACAGGTAAGCATTCAGAACCATGGTAAACCATCGAGATCAAGATTTGGAGTTTGACTTTCCATCTTACCGTTTTAAAGGCAATAAACTTGTCCTTGACCACTGTGAACCTTTAGTTGAGTATATATCATCCTATACTCGAGTATGAGGAAAACTCACTCTTGTAAAAAGCATCAGTTTTCAAATACAAGAATATATTACTTGAGTATTGGAAACCTATGCTCGAACCCCAAAACCCTTGACCGCAAACCGAAAAGCCAAACCCCTAAACCATAACGAATAGCAACTCAATGAATAGTAACTATAAACCATGATGAATAGTGGATAACATACTCGGGTACATAGCATCCCACGTTCAAATTCGTTAACTGTTAGTTGAGAGCTTGAATAACCTATTTTCGAATACATGTCATCCTATACTCGAGTATCCAAATAGAGTTCTTTGCAATAGAATGCATGGGTGCATTCAAAAACATGGAGCCCAGTTTGAACTTTGCCTATTATTAATCACGTATTTATGCCAGGAAGGTCACATAGTTTTTTTTTATTAGTTTCCTGTACTCGAATATGGGAAGCAACGTACTCGAGTACGGGTTCATAGTATTCGAGTACAAGTTGCTTGTTCATTTTTTTCTCACATTCACCACGTAGCCTATCCATCATCACTATCCAATCAAGGTTGGTCTGATCTGAAAGGCTAGACATTAGAACCATGGTAAACCATCGAGATCAAGATTTGGAGTTTGACTTTCCATCTTACCGTTTTAAAGGCAATAAACTTGTCCTTGACCACTGTGAACCTTTAGTTGAGTATATATCATCCTATACTCGAGTATGAGGAAAACTCACTTTGGTAAAAAGCATCAGTTTTCAAATACTAGAAAATATTACTTGAGTATTGGAAACCTATGCTCGAACCCCAAAACCCTTGACCGCAAACCGAAAAGCCAAACCCCTAAACCATAACAAATAGCAACTCAATGAATAGTAACTATAAACCATGATGAATAGTGGATAACATACTCGGGTACATAGCATCCCACGTTCAAATTCGTTAAACTGTTAGTTGAGAGCTTGAATAACCTATTTTCGAATACATGTCATCCTATACTCGAGTATCCAAATAGAGTTCTTTGCAATAGAATGCATGGGTGCATTCAAAAACATGGAGCCCTAGTTTGAACTTTGCCTATTATTAATCACGTATTTATGCCAGGAAGGTCACATAGGTTTTTTTTTATTAGTTTCCTGTACTCGAATATGGGAAGCAACGTACTCGAGTACGGGTTCATAGTATTCGAGTACAAGTTGCTTGTTCATTTTTTTCTCACATTCACCACGTAGCCTATCCATCATCACTATCCAATCAAGGTTGGTCTGACTGAAAAGCATTAGAACCATGGTAAACCATCGAGATCAAGATTTGGAGTTTGACTTTCCATCTTACCGTTTTAAAGGCAATAAACTTGTCCTTGACCACTGTGAACCTTTAGTTGAGTATATATCATCCTATACTCGAGTATGAGGAAAACTCACTCTTGTAAAAAGCATCAGTTTTCAAATACAAGAAAATATTACTTGAGTATTGGAAACCTATGCTCGAACCCCAAAACCCTTGACCGCAAACCGAAAAGCCAAACCCCTAAACCATAACAAATAGCAACTCAATGAATAGTAACTATAAACCATGATGAATAGTGGATAACATACTCGGGTACATAGCATCCCACGTTCAAATTCGTTAAACTGTTAGTTGAGAGCTTGAATAACCTATTTTCGAATACATGTCATCCTATACTCGAGTATCCAAATAGAGTTCTTTGCAATAGAATGCATGGGTGCATTCAAAAACATGGAGCCCTAGTTTGAACTTTGCCTATTATTAATCACGTATTTATGCCAGGAAGGTCACATAGGTTTTTTTTTATTAGTTTCCTGTACTCGAATATGGGAAGCAACGTACTCGAGTACGGGTTCATAGTATTCGAGTACAAGTTGCTTGTTCATTTTTTTCTCACATTCACCACGTAGCCTATCCATCATCACTATCCAATCAAGGTTGGTCTGATCTGAAGGTTAGACATTAGAACCATGGTAAACCATCGAGATCAAGATTTGGAGTTTGACTTTCCATCTTACCGTTTTAAAGGCAATAAACTTGTCCTTGACCACTGTGAACCTTTAGTTGAGTATATATCATCCTATACTCGAGTATGAGGAAAACTCACTCTGGTAAAAAGCATCAGTTTTCAAATACAAGAAAATATTACTTGAGTATTGGAAACCTATGCTCGAACCCCAAAACCCTTGACCGCAAACCGAAAAGCCAAACCCCTAAACCATAACAAATAGCAACTCAATGAATAGTAACTATAAACCATGATGAATAGTGGATAACATACTCGGGTACATAGCATCCCACGTTCAAATTCGTTAAACTGTTAGTTGAGAGCTTGAATAACCTATTTTCGAATACATGTCATCCTATACTCGAGTATCCAAATAGAGTTCTTTGCAATAGAATGCATGGGTGCATTCAAAAACATGGAGCCCTAGTTTGAACTTTGCCTATTATTAATCACGTATTTATGCCAGGAAGGTCACATAGGTTTTTTTTTATTAGTTTCCTGTACTCGAATATGGGAAGCAACGTACTCGAGTACGGGTTCATAGTATTCGAGTACAAGTTGCTTGTTCATTTTTTTCTCACATTCACCACGTAGCCTATCCATCATCACTATCCAATCAAGGTTGGTCTGATCTGAAACTGCTAGCATTTAGAACCATGGTAAACCATCGAGATCAAGATTTGGAGTTTGACTTTCCATCTTACCGTTTTAAAGGCAATAAACTTGTCCTTGACCACTGTGAACCTTTAGTTGAGTATATATCATCCTATACTCGAGTATGAGGAAAACTCACTCTGTAAAAAGCATCAGTTTTCAAATACAAGAAAATATTACTTGAGTATTGGAAACCTATGCTCGAACCCCAAAACCCTTGACCGCAAACCGAAAAGCCAAACCCCTAAACCATAACAAATAGCAACTCAATGAATAGTAACTATAAACCATGATGAATAGTGGATAACATACTCGGGTACATAGCATCCCACGTTCAAATTCGTTAAACTGTTAGTTGAGAGCTTGAATAACCTATTTTCGAATACATGTCATCCTATACTCGAGTATCCAAATAGAGTTCTTTGCAATAGAATGCATGGGTGCATTCAAAAACATGGAGCCCTAGTTTGAACTTTGCCTATTATTAATCACGTATTTATGCCAGGAAGGTCACATAGGTTTTTTTTTATTAGTTTCCTGTACTCGAATATGGGAAGCAACGTACTCGAGTACGGGTTCATAGTATTCGAGTACAAGTTGCTTGTTCATTTTTTTCTCACATTCACCACGTAGCCTATCCATCATCACTATCCAATCAAGGTTGGTCTGATCTGAAACAGGTAAGCATTAGAACCATGGTAAACCATCGAGATCAAGATTTGGAGTTTGACTTTCCATCTTACCGTTTTAAAGGCAATAAACTTGTCCTTGACCACTGTGAACCTTTAGTTGAGTATATATCATCCTATACTCGAGTATGAGGAAAACTCACTCTGGTAAAAAGCATCAGTTTTCAAATACAAGAAAATATTACTTGAGTATTGGAAACCTATGCTCGAACCCCAAAACCCTTGACCGCAAACCGAAAAGCCAAACCCCTAAACCATAACAAATAGCAACTCAATGAATAGTAACTATAAACCATGATGAATAGTGGATAACATACTCGGGTACATAGCATCCCACGTTCAAATTCGTTAAACTGTTAGTTGAGAGCTTGAATAACCTATTTTCGAATACATGTCATCCTATACTCGAGTATCCAAATAGAGTTCTTTGCAATAGAATGCATGGGTGCATTCAAAAACATGGAGCCCTAGTTTGAACTTTGCCTATTATTAATCACGTATTTATGCCAGGAAGGTCACATAGGTTTTTTTTTATTAGTTTCCTGTACTCGAATATGGGAAGCAACGTACTCGAGTACGGGTTCATAGTATTCGAGTACAAGTTGCTTGTTCATTTTTTTCTCACATTCACCACGTAGCCTATCCATCATCACTATCCAATCAAGGTTGGTCTGATCTGAAAAAGGACATTTAGAACCATGGTAAACCATCGAGATCAAGATTTGGAGTTTGACTTTCCATCTTACCGTTTTAAAGGCAATAAACTTGTCCTTGACCACTGTGAACCTTTAGTTGAGTATATATCATCCTATACTCGAGTATGAGGAAAACTCACTCTGGTAAAAAGCATCAGTTTTCAAATACAAGAAAATATTACTTGAGTATTGGAAACCTATGCTCGAACCCCAAAACCCTTGACCGCAAACCGAAAAGCCAAACCCCTAAACCATAACAAATAGCAACTCAATGAATAGTAACTATAAACCATGATGAATAGTGGATAACATACTCGGGTACATAGCATCCCACGTTCAAATTCGTTAAACTGTTAGTTGAGAGCTTGAATAACCTATTTTCGAATACATGTCATCCTATACTCGAGTATCCAAATAGAGTTCTTTGCAATAGAATGCATGGGTGCATTCAAAAACATGGAGCCCTAGTTTGAACTTTGCCTATTATTAATCACGTATTTATGCCAGGAAGGTCACATAGGTTTTTTTTTATTAGTTTCCTGTACTCGAATATGGGAAGCAACGTACTCGAGTACGGGTTCATAGTATTCGAGTACAAGTTGCTTGTTCATTTTTTTCTCACATTCACCACGTAGCCTATCCATCATCACTATCCAATCAAGGTTGGTCTGATCTGAAACATGTTAGGCATTAGAACCATGGTAAACCATCGAGATCAAGATTTGGAGTTTGACTTTCCATCTTACCGTTTTAAAGGCAATAAACTTGTCCTTGACCACTGTGAACCTTTAGTTGAGTATATATCATCCTATACTCGAGTATGAGGAAAACTCACTCTGGTAAAAAGCATCAGTTTTCAAATACAAGAAAATATTACTTGAGTATTGGAAACCTATGCTCGAACCCCAAAACCCTTGACCGCAAACCGAAAAGCCAAACCCCTAAACCATAACAAATAGCAACTCAATGAATAGTAACTATAAACCATGATGAATAGTGGATAACATACTCGGGTACATAGCATCCCACGTTCAAATTCGTTAAACTGTTAGTTGAGAGCTTGAATAACCTATTTTCGAATACATGTCATCCTATACTCGAGTATCCAAATAGAGTTCTTTGCAATAGAATGCATGGGTGCATTCAAAAACATGGAGCCCTAGTTTGAACTTTGCCTATTATTAATCACGTATTTATGCCAGGAAGGTCACATAGGTTTTTTTTTATTAGTTTGTATTCGAATATGGGAAGCAACGTAAGTACGGGTTCATAGTATTCGAGTACAAGTTGCTTGTTCATTTTTTTCTCACATTCACCACGTAGCCTATCCATCATCACTATCCAATCAAGGTTGGTCTGATCTGAAAGTTAGCATTAGAACCATGGTAAACCATCGAGATCAAGATTTGGAGTTTGACTTTCCATCTTACCGTTTTAAAGGCAATAAACTTGTCCTTGACCACTGTGAACCTTTAGTTGAGTATATATCATCCTATACTCGAGTATGAGGAAAACTCACTCTAAAAAGCATCAGTTTTCAAATACAAGAAAATATTACTTGAGTATTGGAAACCTATGCTCGAACCCCAAAACCCTTGACCGCAAACCGAAAAGCCAAACCCCTAAACCATAACAAATAGCAACTCAATGAATAGTAACTATAAACCATGATGAATAGTGGATAACATACTCGGGTACATAGCATCCCACGTTCAAATTCGTTAAACTGTTAGTTGAGAGCTTGAATAACCTATTTTCGAATACATGTCATCCTATACTCGAGTATCCAAATAGAGTTCTTTGCAATAGAATGCATGGGTGCATTCAAAAACATGGAGCCCTAGTTTGAACTTTGCCTATTATTAATCACGTATTTATGCCAGGAAGGTCACATAGGTTTTTTTTTATTAGTTTCCTACTCGAATATGGGAAGCAACGTACTCGAGTACGGGTTCATAGTATTCGAGTACAAGTTGCTTGTTCATTTTTTTCTCACATTCACCACGTAGCCTATCCATCATCACTATCCAATCAAGGTTGGTCTGATCTAAACAGGTAGACATTCAGAACCATGGTAAACCATCGAGATCAAGATTTGGAGTTTGACTTTCCATCTTACCGTTTTAAAGGCAATAAACTTGTCCTTGACCACTGTGAACCTTTAGTTGAGTATATATCATCCTATACTCGAGTATGAGGAAAACTCACTCGGTAAAAAGCATCAGTTTTCAAATACAAGAAAATATTACTTGAGTATTGGAAACCTATGCTCGAACCCCAAAACCCTTGACCGCAAACCGAAAAGCCAAACCCCTAAACCATAACGAATAGCAACTCAATGAATAGTAACTATAAACCATGATGAATAGTGGATAACATACTCGGGTACATAGCATCCCACGTTCAAATTCGTTAAACTGTTAGTTGAGAGCTTGAATAACCTATTTTCGAATACATGTCATCCTATACTCGAGTATCCAAATAGAGTTCTTTGCAATAGAATGCATGGGTGCATTCAAAAACATGGAGCCCTAGTTTGAACTTTGCCTATTATTAATCACGTATTTATGCCAGGAAGGTCACATAGGTTTTTTTTTATTAGTTTCCTGTACTCGAATATGGGAAGCAACGTACTCGAGTACGGGTTCATAGTATTCGAGTACAAGTTGCTTGTTCATTTTTTTCTCACATTCACCACGTAGCCTATCCATCATCACTATCCAATCAAGGTTGGTCTTCTGAAACAGGTAGACATTAGAACCATGGTAAACCATCGAGATCAAGATTTGGAGTTTGACTTTCCATCTTACCGTTTTAAAGGCAATAAACTTGTCCTTGACCACTGTGAACCTTTAGTTGAGTATATATCATCCTATACTCGAGTATGAGGAAAACTCACTCTGTAAAAAGCATCAGTTTTCAAATACAAGAAAATATTACTTGAGTATTGGAAACCTATGCTCGAACCCCAAAACCCTTGACCGCAAACCGAAAAGCCAAACCCCTAAACCATAACAAATAGCAACTCAATGAATAGTAACTATAAACCATGATGAATAGTGGATAACATACTCGGGTACATAGCATCCCACGTTCAAATTCGTTAAACTGTTAGTTGAGAGCTTGAATAACCTATTTTCGAATACATGTCATCCTATACTCGAGTATCCAAATAGAGTTCTTTGCAATAGAATGCATGGGTGCATTCAAAAACATGGAGCCCTAGTTTGAACTTTGCCTATTATTAATCACGTATTTATGCCAGGAAGGTCACATAGGTTTTTTTTTATTAGTTTCCTGTACTCGAATATGGGAAGCAACGTACTCGAGTACGGGTTCATAGTATTCGAGTACAAGTTGCTTGTTCATTTTTTTCTCACATTCACCACGTAGCCTATCCATCATCACTATCCAATCAAGGTTGGTCTGATCTGAAAAGGCAGCATTAGAACCATGGTAAACCATCGAGATCAAGATTTGGAGTTTGACTTTCCATCTTACCGTTTTAAAGGCAATAAACTTGTCCTTGACCACTGTGAACCTTTAGTTGAGTATATATCATCCTATACTCGAGTATGAGGAAAACTCACTTGGTAAAAAGCATCAGTTTTCAAATACAAGAAAATATTACTTGAGTATTGGAAACCTATGCTCGAACCCCAAAACCCTTGACCGCAAACCGAAAAGCCAAACCCCTAAACCATAACAAATAGCAACTCAATGAATAGTAACTATAAACCATGATGAATAGTGGATAACATACTCGGGTACATAGCATCCCACGTTCAAATTCGTTAAACTGTTAGTTGAGAGCTTGAATAACCTATTTTCGAATACATGTCATCCTATACTCGAGTATCCAAATAGAGTTCTTTGCAATAGAATGCATGGGTGCATTCAAAAACATGGAGCCCTAGTTTGAACTTTGCCTATTATTAATCACGTATTTATGCCAGGAAGGTCACATAGGTTTTTTTTTATTAGTTTCCTACTCGAATATGGGAAGCAACGTACTCGAGTACGGGTTCATAGTATTCGAGTACAAGTTGCTTGTTCATTTTTTTTCTCACATTCACCACGTAGCCTATCCATCATCACTATCCAATCAAGGTTGGTCTGATCTGAACAGGACATTTAGAACCATGGTAAACCATCGAGATCAAGATTTGGAGTTTGACTTTCCATCTTACCGTTTTAAAGGCAATAAACTTGTCCTTGACCACTGTGAACCTTTAGTTGAGTATATATCATCCTATACTCGAGTATGAGGAAAACTCACTCTGGTAAAAAGCATCAGTTTTCAAATACAAGAAATATTACTTGAGTATTGGAAACCTATGCTCGAACCCCAAAACCCTTGACCGCAAACCGAAAAGCCAAACCCCTAAACCATAACAAATAGCAACTCAATGAATAGTAACTATAAACCATGATGAATAGTGGATAACATACTCGGGTACATAGCATCCCACGTTCAAATTCGTTAACCTTAGTTGAGAGCTTGAATAACCTATTTTCGAATACATGTCATCCTATACTCGAGTATCCAAATAGAGTTCTTTGCAATAGAATGCATGGGTGCATTCAAAAACATGGAGCCCTAGTTTGAACTTTGCCTATTATTAATCACGTATTTATGCCAGGAAGGTCACATAGGTTTTTTTTTATTAGTTTCCTGTACTCGAATATGGGAAGCAACGTACTCGAGTACGGGTTCATAGTATTCGAGTACAAGTTGCTTGTTCATTTTTTTCTCACATTCACCACGTAGCCTATCCATCATCACTATCCAATCAAGGTTGGTCTGATCTGAAACAGGTTAGACATTCAGAACCATGGTAAACCATCGAGATCAAGATTTGGAGTTTGACTTTCCATCTTACCGTTTTAAAGGCAATAAACTTGTCCTTGACCACTGTGAACCTTTAGTTGAGTATATATCATCCTATACTCGAGTATGAGGAAAACTCACTCTGGTAAAAAGCATCAGTTTTCAAATACAAGAAAATATTACTTGAGTATTGGAAACCTATGCTCGAACCCCAAAACCCTTGACCGCAAACCGAAAAGCCAAACCCCTAAACCATAACAAATAGCAACTCAATGAATAGTAACTATAAACCATGATGAATAGTGGATAACATACTCGGGTACATAGCATCCCACGTTCAAATTCGTTAACTGTTAGTTGAGAGCTTGAATAACCTATTTTCGAATACATGTCATCCTATACTCGAGTATCCAAATAGAGTTCTTTGCAATAGAATGCATGGGTGCATTCAAAAACATGGAGCCCTAGTTTGAACTTTGCCTATTATTAATCACGTATTTATGCCAGGAAGGTCACATAGGTTTTTTTTTATTAGTTTCCTGTACTCGAATATGGGAAGCAACGTACTCGAGTACGGGTTCATAGTATTCGAGTACAAGTTGCTTGTTCATTTTTTTTCTCACATTCACCACGTAGCCTATCCATCATCACTATCCAATCAAGGTTGGTCTGATCTGAAACAGGTTAGACATTCAGAACCATGGTAAACCATCGAGATCAAGATTTGGAGTTTGACTTTCCATCTTACCGTTTTAAAGGCAATAAACTTGTCCTTGACCACTGTGAACCTTTAGTTGAGTATATATCATCCTATACTCGAGTATGAGGAAAACTCACTCTGGTAAAAAGCATCAGTTTTCAAATACAAGAAAATATTACTTGAGTATTGGAAACCTATGCTCGAACCCCAAAACCCTTGACCGCAAACCGAAAAGCCAAACCCCTAAACCATAACGAATAGCAACTCAATGAATAGTAACTATAAACCATGATGAATAGTGGATAACATACTCGGGTACATAGCATCCCACGTTCAAATTCTAAACTGTTAGTTGAGAGCTTGAATAACCTATTTTCGAATACATGTCATCCTATACTCGAGTATCCAAATAGAGTTCTTTGCAATAGAATGCATGGGTGCATTCAAAAACATGGAGCCCTAGTTTGAACTTTGCCTATTATTAATCACGTATTTATGCCAGGAAGGTCACATAGGTTTTTTTTTATTAGTTTCCTGTACTCGAATATGGGAAGCAACGTACTCGAGTACGGGTTCATAGTATTCGAGTACAAGTTGCTTGTTCATTTTTTTTCTCACATTCACCACGTAGCCTATCCATCATCACTATCCAATCAAGGTTGGTCTGACTGAAACATAAGACATTCAGAACCATGGTAAACCATCGAGATCAAGATTTGGAGTTTGACTTTCCATCTTACCGTTTTAAAGGCAATAAACTTGTCCTTGACCACGTGAACCTTTAGTTGAGTATATATCATCCTATACTCGAGTATGAGGAAAACTCACTCTGGTAAAAAGCATCAGTTTTCAAATACAAGAAAATATTACTTGAGTATTGGAAACCTATGCTCGAACCCCAAAACCCTTGACCGCAAACCGAAAAGCCAAACCCCTAAACCATAACGAATAGCAACTCAATGAATAGTAACTATAAACCATGATGAATAGTGGATAACATACTCGGGTACATAGCATCCCACGTTCAAATTCATTAAACGTTAGTTGAGAGCTTGAATAACCTATTTCGAATACATGTCATCCTATACTCGAGTATCCAAATAGAGTTCTTTGCAATAGAATGCATGGGTGCATTCAAAAACATGGAGCCCTAGTTTGAACTTTGCCTATTATTAATCACGTATTTATGCCAGGAAGGTCACATAGGTTTTTTTTTATTAGTTTCCTGTCGAATATGGGAAGCAACGTACTCGAGTACGGGTTCATAGTATTCGAGTACAAGTTGCTTGTTTTTTTTCACATTCACCACGTAGCCTATCCATCATCACTATCCAATCAAGGTTGGTCTGAACAGGTTAGGCATTTAGAACCATGGTAAACCATCGAGATCAAGATTTGGAGTTTGACTTTCCATCTTACCGTTTTAAAGGCAATAAACTTGTCCTTGACCACTGTGAACCTTTAGTTGAGTATATATCATCCTATACTCGAGTATGAGGAAAACTCACTCTGGTAAAAAGCATCAGTTTTCAAATACAAGAAAATATTACTTGAGTATTGGAAACCTATGCTCGAACCCCAAAACCCTTGACCGCAAACCGAAAAGCCAAACCCCTAAACCATAACGAATAGCAACTCAATGAATAGTAACTATAAACCATGATGAATAGTGGATAACATACTCGGGTACATAGCATCCCACGTTCAAATTCATTAAACTGTTAGTTGAGAGCTTGAATAACCTATTTTCGAATACATGTCATCCTATACTCGAGTATCCAAATAGAGTTCTTTGCAATAGAATGCATGGGTGCATTCAAAAACATGGAGCCCTAGTTTGAACTTTGCCTATTATTAATCACGTATTTATGCCAGGAAGGTCACATAGGTTTTTTTTTATTAGTTTCCTGTACTCGAATATGGGAAGCAACGTACTCGAGTACGGGTTCATAGTATTCGAGTACAAGTTGCTTGTTCATTTTTTTCTCACATTCACCACATAGCCTATCCATCATCACTATCCAATCAAGGTCTGTCTAAACAGTCTAGACATTTAGAACCATGGTAAACCATCGAGATCAAGATTTGGAGTTTGACTTTCCATCTTACCGTTTTAAAGGCAATAAACTTGTCCTTGACCACTGTGAACCTTTAGTTGAGTATATATCATCCTATACTCGAGTATGAGGAAAACTCACTCTGGTAAAAAGCATCAGTTTTCAAATACAAGAAAATATTACTTGAGTATTGGAAACCTATGCTCGAACCCCAAAACCCTTGACCGCAAACCGAAAAGCCAAACCCCTAAACCATAACGAATAGCAACTCAATGAATAGTAACTATAAACCATGATGAATAGTGGATAACATACTCGGGTACATAGCATCCCACGTTCAAATTCTTAAACTGTTAGTTGAGAGCTTGAATAACCTATATTTGAATACATGTCATCCTATACTCGAGTATCCAAATAGAGTTCTTTGCAATAGAATGCATGGGTGCATTCAAAAACATGGAGCCCTAGTTTGAACTTTGCCTATTATTAATCACGTATTTATGCCAGGAAGGTCACATAGGTTTTTTTTTATTAGTTTCCTGTACTCGAATATGGGAAGCAACGTACTCGAGTACGGGTTCATAGTATTCGAGTACAAGTTGCTTGTTCATTTTTTTTCTCACATTCACCACATAGCCTATCCATCATCACTATCCAATCAAGGTTGGTCTTTGAAACAGGTTAGCATTAGAACCATGGTAAACCATCGAGATCAAGATTTGGAGTTTGACTTTCCATCTTACCGTTTTAAAGGCAATAAACTTGTCCTTGACCACTGTGAACCTTTAGTTGAGTATATATCATCCTATACTCGAGTATGAGGAAAACTCACTCTGGTAAAAAGCATCAGTTTTCAAATACAAGAAAATATTACTTGAGTATTGGAAACCTATGCTCGAACCCCAAAACCCTTGACCAAACCGAAAAGCCAAACCCCTAAACCATAACGAATAGCAACTCAATGAATAGTAACTATAAACCATGATGAATAGTGGATAACATACTCGGGTACATAGCATCCCACGTTCAAATTCATTAAACTGTTAGTTGAGAGCTTGAATAACCTATTTTCGAATACATGTCATCCTATACTCGAGTATCCAAATAGAGTTCTTTGCAATAGAATGCATGGGTGCATTCAAAACATGGAGCCCTAGTTTGAACTTTGCCTATTATTAATCACGTATTTATGCCAGGAAGGTCACATAGGTTTTTTTTTATTAGTTTCCTATTTTAATATGGGAAGCAACGTACTCGAGTACGGGTTCATAGTATTCGAGTACAAGTTGCTTGTTCATTTTTTTCTCACATTCACCACGTAGCCTATCCATCATCACTATCCAATCAAGGTTGGTCTGATCTGAAACAGGTCAGACATTCAGAACCATGGTAAACCATCGAGATCAAGATTTGGAGTTTGACTTTCCATCTTACCGTTTTAAAGGCAATAAACTTGTCCTTGACCACTGTGAACCTTTAGTTGAGTATATATCATCCTATACTCGAGTATGAGGAAAACTCACTCTGTAAAAAGCATCAGTTTTCAAATACAAGAAAATATTACTTGAGTATTGGAAACCTATGCTCGAACCCCAAAACCCTTGACCGCAAACGAAAAGCCAAACCCCTAAACCATAACGAATAGCAACTCAATGAATAGTAACTATAAACCATGATGAATAGTGGATAACATACTCGGGTACATAGCATCCCACGTTCAAATTCATTAACTGTTAGTTGAGAGCTTGAATAACCTATATTCGAATACATGTCATCCTATACTCGAGTATCCAAATAGAGTTCTTTGCAATAGAATGCATGGTGCATTCAAAAACATGGAGCCCTAGTTTGAACTTTGCCTATTATTAATCACGTATTTATGCCAGGAAGGTCACATAGGTTTTTTTTTATTAGTTTCCTTACTCGAATATGGGAAGCAACGTACTCGAGTACGGGTTCATAGTATTCGAGTACAAGTTGCTTGTTCATTTTTTTTCTCACATTCACCACGTAGCCTATCCATCATCACTATCCAATCAAGGTTGGTCTACTGAAACAGTGCTAACATTTAGAACCATGGTAAACCATCGAGATCAAGATTTGGAGTTTGACTTTCCATCTTACCGTTTTAAAGGCAATAAACTTGTCCTTGACCACTGTGAACCTTTAGTTGAGTATATATCATCCTATACTCGAGTATGAGGAAAACTCACTCTGGTAAAAAGCATCAGTTTTCAAATACAAGAAAATATTACTTGAGTATTGGAAACCTATGCTCGAACCCCAAAACCCTTGACCGCAAACCGAAAAGCCAAACCCCTAAACCATAACGAATAGCAACTCAATGAATAGTAACTATAAACCATGATGAATAGTGGATAACATACTCGGGTACATAGCATCCCACGTTCAAATTCATTAAACTGTTAGTTGAGAGCTTGAATAACCTATATTCGAATACATGTCATCCTATACTCGAGTATCCAAATAGAGTTCTTTGCAATAGAATGCATGCGTGCATTCAAAAACATGGAGCCCTAGTTTGAACTTTGCCTATTATTAATCACGTATTTATGCCAGGAAGGTCACATAGGTTTTTTTTATTAGTTTCCCTACTCGAATATGGGAAGCAACGATTTTAGTACGGGTTCATAGTATTCGAGTACAAGTTGCTTGTTCTTTTTTCTCACATTCACCACATAGCCTATCCATCATCACTATCCAATCAAGGTTGGTCTGATCTGAAACAGGTAGCATTTTAGAACCATGGTAAACCATCGAGATCAAGATTTGGAGTTTGACTTTCCATCTTACCGTTTTAAAGGCAATAAACTTGTCCTTGACCACTGTGAACCTTTAGTTGAGTATATATCATCCTATACTCGAGTATGAGGAAAACTCACTCTGGTAAAAAGCATCAGTTTTCAAATACAAGAAAATATTACTTGAGTATTGGAAACCTATGCTCGAACCCCAAAACCCTTGACCGCAAACCGAAAAGCCAAACCCCTAAACCATAACGAATAGCAACTCAATGAATAGTAACTATAAACCATGATGAATAGTGGATAACATACTCGGGTACATAGCATCCCACGTTCAAATTCATTAAACTGTTAGTTGAGAGCTTGAATAACCTATTTTCGAATACATGTCATCCTATACTCGAGTATCCAAATAGAGTTCTTTGCAATAGAATGCATGCGTGCATTCAAAAACATGGAGCCCTAGTTTGAACTTTGCCTATTATTAATCACGTATTTATGCCAGGAAGGTCACATAGGTTTTTTTTTATTAGTTTCCTGTACTCGAATATGGGAAGCAACGTACTCGAGTACGGGTTCATAGTATTCGAGTACAAGTTGCTTGTTCATTTTTTTCTCACATTCACCACATAGCCTATCCATCATCACTATCCAATCAAGGTTGGTCTAATCTGAAAAGGTCAGGCATTCAAAACCATGGTAAACCATCGAGATCAAGATTTGGAGTTTGACTTTCCATCTTACCGTTTTAAAGGCAATAAACTTGTCCTTGACCACTGTGAACCTTTAGTTGAGTATATATCATCCTATACTCGAGTATGAGGAAAACTCACTCTGTAAAAAGCATCAGTTTTCAAATACAAGAATATATTACTTGAGTATTGGAAACCTATGCTCGAACCCCAAAACCCTTGACCGCAAACCGAAAAGCCAAACCCCTAAACCATAACGAATAGCAACTCAATGAATAGTAACTATAAACCATGATGAATAGTGGATAACATACTCGGGTACATAGCATCCCACGTTCAAATTCATTAACTGTTAGTTGAGAGCTTGAATAACCTATATTCGAATACATGTCATCCTATACTCGAGTATCCAAATAGAGTTCTTTGCAATAGAATGCATGCGTGCATTCAAAAACATGGAGCCCTAGTTTGAACTTTGCCTATTATTAATCACGTATTTATGCCAGGAAGGTCACATAGGTTTTTTTTTATTAGTTTCCTGTCGAATATGGGAAGCAACGTACTCGAGTACGGGTTCATAGTATTCGAGTACAAGTTGCTTGTTCATTTTTTTTCTCACATTCACCACATAGCCTATCCATCATCACTATCCAATCAAGGTTGGTCCTGAACATGTTAGACATTCAGAACCATGGTAAACCATCGAGATCAAGATTTGGAGTTTGACTTTCCATCTTACCGTTTTAAAGGCAATAAACTTGTCCTTGACCACTGTGAACCTTTAGTTGAGTATATATCATCCTATACTCGAGTATGAGGAAAACTCACTCTGTAAAAAGCATCAGTTTTCAAATACAAGAAAATATTACTTGAGTATTGGAAACCTATGCTCGAACCCCAAAACCCTTGACCGCAAACCGAAAAGCCAAACCCCTAAACCATAACGAATAGCAACTCAATGAATAGTAACTATAAACCATGATGAATAGTGGATAACATACTCGGGTACATAGCATCCCACGTTCAAATTCATTAACTGTTAGTTGAGAGCTTGAATAACCTATATTCGAATACATGTCATCCTATACTCGAGTATCCAAATAGAGTTCTTTGCAATAGAATGCATGGTGCATTCAAAAACATGGAGCCCTAGTTTGAACTTTGCCTATTATTAATCACGTATTTATGCCAGGAAGGTCACATAGGTTTTTTTTTATTAGTTTCCTGTACTCGAATATGGGAAGCAACGTACTCAGTACGGGTTCATAGTATTCGAGTACAAGTTGCTTGTTCATTTTTTTCTCACATTCACCACATAGCCTATCCATCATCACTATCCAATCAAGGTTGGTCTATCTGAAAAGGTTAGACATTCAGAACCATGGTAAACCATCGAGATCAAGATTTGGAGTTTGACTTTCCATCTTACCGTTTTAAAGGCAATAAACTTGTCCTTGACCACTGTGAACCTTTAGTTGAGTATATATCATCCTATACTCGAGTATGAGGAAAACTCACTTTGGTAAAAAGCATCAGTTTTCAAATACAAGAAAATATTACTTGAGTATTGGAAACCTATGCTCGAACCCCAAAACCCTTGACCGCAAACCAAAAGCCAAACCCCTAAACCATAACGAATAGCAACTCAATGAATAGTAACTATAAACCATGATGATAACATACTCGGGTACATAGCATCCCACGTTCAAATTCATTAAACTGTTAGTTGAGAGCTTGAATAACCTATATTCGAATACATGTCATCCTATACTCGAGTATCCAAATAGAGTTCTTTGCAATAGAATGCATGCGTGCATTCAAAAACATGGAGCCCTAGTTTGAACTTTGCCTATTATTAATCACGTATTTATGCCAGGAAGGTCACATAGGTTTTTTTTTATTAGTTTCCTGTATTTTAATATGGGAAGCAACGTTTAGAGTACGGGTTCATAGTATTCGAGTACAAGTTGCTTGTTCTTTTTTTTCTCACATTCACCACATAGCCTATCCATCATCACTATCCAATCAAGGTTGGTCTGATCTGAAAACAGGTAGACATTAGAACCATGGTAAACCATCGAGATCAAGATTTGGAGTTTGACTTTCCATCTTACCGTTTTAAAGGCAATAAACTTGTCCTTGACCACTGTGAACCTTTAGTTGAGTATATATCATCCTATACTCGAGTATGAGGAAAACTCACTTGGTAAAAAGCATCAGTTTTCAAATACAAGAAAATATTACTTGAGTATTGGAAACCTATGCTCGAACCCCAAAACCCTTGACCGCAAACCGAAAAGCCAAACCCCTAAACCATAACGAATAGCAACTCAATGAATAGTAACTATAAACCATGATGAATAGTGGATAACATACTCGGTACATAGCATCCCACGTTCAAATTCATTAAACCTTAGTTGAGAGCTTGAATAACCTATTTTCGAATACATGTCATCCTATACTCGAGTATCCAAATAGAGTTCTTTGCAATAGAATGCATGGGTGCATTCAAAAACATGGAGCCCTAGTTTGAACTTTGCCTATTATTAATCACGTATTTATGCCAGGAAGGTCACATAGGTTTTTTTTTATTAGTTTCCTGTACTCGAATATGGGAAGCAACGTACTCGAGTACGGGTTCATAGTATTCGAGTACAAGTTGCTTGTTCATTTTTTTCTCACATTCACCACATAGCCTATCCATCATCACTATCCAATCAAGGTTGGTCTGAAAACAGGTAGACATTCAGAACCATGGTAAACCATCGAGATCAAGATTTGGAGTTTGACTTTCCATCTTACCGTTTTAAAGGCAATAAACTTGTCCTTGACCACTGTGAACCTTTAGTTGAGTATATATCATCCTATACTCGAGTATGAGGAAAACTCACTTTGGTAAAAAGCATCAGTTTTCAAATACTAGAAAATATTACTTGAGTATTGGAAACCTATGCTCGAACCCCAAAACCCTTGACCGCAAACCGAAAAGCCAAACCCCTAAACCATAACAATAGCAACTCAATGAATAGTAACTATAAACCATGATGAATAGTGGATAACATACTCGGGTACATAGCATCCCACGTTCAAATTCATTAAACTGTTAGTTGAGAGCTTGAATAACCTATATTCGAATACATGTCATCCTATACTCGAGTATCCAAATAGAGTTCTTTGCAATAGAATGCATGCGTGCATTCAAAAACATGGAGCCCTAGTTTGAACTTTGCCTATTATTAATCACGTATTTATGCCAGGAAGGTCACATAGGTTTTTTTTATTAGTTTCCTTACTCGAATATGGGAAGCAACGTACTCGAGTACGGGTTCATAGTATTCGAGTACAAGTTGCTTGTTCGTTTTTTTCTCACATTCACCACATAGCCTATCCATCATCACTATCCAATCAAGGTTGGTCTGATCTGAAACAGGTAAGACATTTAGAACCATGGTAAACCATCGAGATCAAGATTTGGAGTTTGACTTTCCATCTTACCGTTTTAAAGGCAATAAACTTGTCCTTGACCACTGTGAACCTTTAGTTGAGTATATATCATCCTATACTCGAGTATGAGGAAAACTCACTCTGGTAAAAAGCATCAGTTTTCAAATACTAGAAAATATTACTTGAGTATTGGAAACCTATGCTCGAACCCCAAAACCCTTGACCGCAAACCGAAAAGCCAAACCCCTAAACCATAACAATAGCAACTCAATGAATAGTAACTATAAACCATGATGAATAGTGGATAACATACTCGGTACATAGCATCCCACGTTCAAATTCATTAAACTGTTAGTTGAGAGCTTGAATAACCTATTTTCGAATACATGTCATCCTATACTCGAGTATCCAAATAGAGTTCTTTGCAATAGAATGCATGGGTGCATTCAAAAACATGGAGCCCTAGTTTGAACTTTGCCTATTATTAATCACGTATTTATGCCAGGAAGGTCACATAGGTTTTTTTTTATTAGTTTCCTGTACTCAATATGGGAAGCAACGTATTTTAGTACGGGTTCATAGTATTCGAGTACAAGTTGCTTGTTCATTTTTTTCTCACATTCACCACATAGCCTATCCATCATCACTATCCAATCAAGGTTGGTTGATCTGGGCTAGACATTAGAACCATGGTAAACCATCGAGATCAAGATTTGGAGTTTGACTTTCCATCTTACCGTTTTAAAGGCAATAAACTTGTCCTTGACCACTGTGAACCTTTAGTTGAGTATATATCATCCTATACTCGAGTATGAGGAAAACTCACTCTGGTAAAAAGCATCAGTTTCAAATACAAGAATATATTACTTGAGTATTGGAAACCTATGCTCGAACCCCAAAACCCTTGACGCAAACCGAAAAGCCAAACCCCTAAACCATAACGAATAGCAACTCAATGAATAGTAACTATAAATGTAACACCCTAATATTAACCCATACACCTAGGAGGATTTGATTAATTACTAGACTTTACTCTTTGCTTCAGTTCCTTAATCATGCTTTGAAAATACTTAGTGAAATTAAGCCATTTTTTTTTTTTAAACATAATTGAAAACGTGAGTCCCTGAACGTGAATGATTTAGCAAAATTTAAAAGACACATAGGAATTTACAAACATCACATCATAATATATTGGCTCCATCATACATTCATAATTACATATCATATAGATATTTTGCCTACCAACAAATAAGACTAAGTGTAGGCAATCTAATAAAACATAAATAATATATGGATGGAAGGACATCCATTAATGGCACCTAGTAATAACACTCTAGGGATAGTAGATAATATTTATAAGAGTGAAACTAGAGGATTAAGTATACCCTGACAGCCTCGTACTTTACGAACGCTTCCTTCTATTTCTAAGACGAGATGGAAGAAAAATAGAGGAGTGAGAAATTTATAAAAAGAATCTCAATAGGGTACTCACCTTGTAACGCCCCAATTTTTACTTGGAATTTTTACTATCATTAGGAATTACCGAATTACCGTAGGTAAATATTATATAAAATTTGAGACCAAACAATCCTTAATAAAGGAATATAACGTTAGAAGAGAAGTTAGGAGCAATTCGTGCAAGTATTGCAAACCCCAATTTTCTGGACGTGTAAAATGACCAAAATGCCCTGAGGTTATTTTACTCAGAAAATGAGGATCGTGGGCCCCACCCATCCTCAAGGGGATGTTTTGATGTTAATAAGGGATTGTTTGTGTTATGTGTGTTAATAGAGGAGAAAAATCCTAATTTTGAGCTTTGACGCGAAATGACCAAAACGCCCTTACGCGTTTTAACTCCATTTGCGTGCCGACTTGAGCCCGAACCTCACTAAAATGTGTTAAAAGGTGTTTTTAAGCCATGATTAACCATTGGTTAAGCTCGGGTGGTCTCGGGCAATTTTTAAGTAAAATGACCGTTTTGCCCCTGTCTTTGTAGTTTTACAAATTTTGAGATTTTTGATTTGTCAACGAAACCTAAGCAATATTAGGCTCAAATTAAAGCTTATTAAATTCTAATTACTAATCTAGAGTCAAAATTATTTATTTAGATTGATTAGAACCTAAAATTGCTTAAAACACCCAAATTGCTTAGTAATTCACTTAAACCCTTAACCGTAAATTCTCTAAATTGCATGAATACCTTGCCTACACCTAAAAAATACATGGAACACACAAAATCCTCTTCCACAAGGCTGTAATGCACGAAATTATTGAGTAATAAGTCAGAAAATTATTACACAAAAATCCAAAGAATGAAAACAAAGAATCATGAAAACATGGAAACATGATTCCATGTTTTAAGCCACCAAACAAAATGATTTTTCTTCCTTATTTTTTTCTCTAATTTTTGGTCAGATTTCTTTCCTTCCTTTGTCCATTTATGAGCTGCAAAATCTCTATAAATAGGCATGCTTGAAGATAGTTTAGATGCTTAGTTCATAACTTACACAAATTCTAGTTTTAGGAGCACCAAAAGCTCTCATTTCCTCCTCCTCTTGGCTGAATTCTTTCTTCAAGTTTTCAAGAATATTTTCTTTCATTTCACTCAAGGAAACCAAGTTCTCTTCCTTTCCTTCAAATCAGATTAGGTAGGGAGTTGTTTTTAAGTTTATTTCTATGCTTTGCTAAGTGTTGTTCTTGGTTCAAAATGATGATTTCATGGATTTTCTCTAGTTTTTCCATTTGGTTTTCTTCTTCCTTTTTCTTTGAACAATTCAGCCATATGGCCTAGGTGGGACTAAGATGATGGCTTGATGATGAGGACCTTGAGGGTGGGTTGTGAATCCATCACAAGTTAGGCCTCTAAAGCTTGAAAGTTCCACTTGATGCAAAACTTTAAAGAATAATATTTTTATGATGTTTTTATGATCTTGAGTTTAGAACTTGAAAGATGTATTTTTCACTTTGTCTTGCTAAGATATATTGGGTTGAATTTATATTTCTCTAAAGTCTTGGAGGAGCTCTAGTAAAGAAATAAAATGAACTTGCATCCATGTTTAAGTTTATGCCTTGCATAACCATGTTTACTTTCTATGTCATCACTAAATTCTCAAGAATGAATAAATGAACTTGCATATTCATGTTTAAATTTCCAAGCTTGCATTTCATGTTTAAATTTCAAGTTGTCACTTAATCTCTAAAGATAATAAAGAAGTTGCATCTCATGTTTATTTTATGCTCTCACTTTATTTTATAATGGCTAAAAGAGTCAATGCATGGCATGTTTATTTTATGTCATCACCTAAAAATCCTAGAGCTCAAAGACTTGCTTATGAATCATAAGCAAAGAAATGAGATAATTGGAGTTAAAGAATTTATTCTTTAAGAAGTCTTGAATTGGAGCTTAAAAAAAATGTAATTCTCATCCCTCACCGGTTGTGACCGCCGCTCCGTTGCTTAAGATTCTCTTCTCCCTCACCGGTCCTGCGGACCGCCTCCAGTTTCTTGCATCATGTTTATATTACAAGTTCTTGCATCATGTTTAATTTTTAAGTTATCACCTTAAATCTTAAAGATAAAGAAATAGAATTGCATATCATGTTTATAATTCCAAGCTATCACCTTATAAAGATAAGATTAAAATAAGGTTGCATAGCATGGTAATAATTCAAAGATGTCACCTAAATCTCTAAAGCTCAAGACTTGCTCCTTTTATCTTAAGTGAAATATTTAATTATGAACATTCTTTCAAGTTATAAATCGGTCCCATGGTTAAGTTAGGCCTAAAGTCCTATGACTTCTTTCAAGTTTAACAAAAAGAATTAGTTCTAAAAGAGTTTTAAAACTTTGTAAGAATTTTATGGGAAGCTAGTAATTTATGTGTACTTAAAATATGATTTGATGCTTATTAAGAATTTGGTGTCATTGATTGATTCCCTGTTTATATGTTATAGTTGCTGTTGCAAACAATGAAAACTTATGCATGAAATAAAGACATATTCTATTACTGGAAGAAGTGTATTACTTAAGAGTGCAATTGGAAAGATTCTGGTGAAAGATTTGGTATTTAAGCGTGTCCATTGTGACCCACCTCTCTTTCCTGGAATCTTAGATGCATGATTACAGTTGGTATATATTATTTCGGCATAAGACTATAAATGAGAAAATGTTATGATGATTATGAATGAAGAATTGTATTATGATATAACATGCAAAGACTTAAAGGTGACTCAAAATATATGAGAAAATGATCCTTTGGACCCGTCAAACTATAGGCGGTGAAAAGGTGATTCTTGCCCCCTAGTCCGTCTCTCAAAAGGGTAGAGACAGAATTTTTACTTATCAAAAGGGATAAGTATGTGCTGGTGACGACTAGCAAGGTATGAGCTCATAACCTAGATTACTCCCAAAAGGGTGAAGTATAGGGTGGCCCAGGAAAATGATGATGAAAGTAACTTTAAGTCACCTAAGAAACTAAGTAAATGCATTATGTGAATATGATGTTCTGCTATGCATAGTATTTATGAGATGATGATGAGAAATATGATATTCTGCTATGCATAGTATTATGAAATGATGATGAGGAATATGATGTGATTTTATGCATAACTATGTTATTATATATGAAAGGAAAAGTTCATTATAAACATGACATGCTAAGTTTATGATGCATTATAAGACGCATGATTAAAACCGACGAACCTCTGGAAAGTATATTTTCGAACTTAATAAATCAATCTTAGCATGCTCACTATTTCATAATAACCCGAGGTTCCTGGGGACGATGATGATGACACAATGCATCATGAGGTGAGTACCCTACTGAGATTCTTTTTATAAGTTTCTCACTCCCTCTATTTTTCTTTCCATCTCGTCTTCAAAAAGAAGGAAGCGTTCGTGAATCACATTGAGGCTTTCACGGTAGCTGAACTTGAATCCTAGTTTCACTCGTATATTTCAGATATCTATCCCTATCCCTGGAGTGTTATTACTAGGTGCCATTAATGGATGTCCTTCCATCCATATATTATTTATGTTTTATTAGATTGCCTACACTTAGTCTTATTCTGTTGGTAGGCAAAATATCTATATGATATGTAATTATGGATGCATATGATGGAGCCAATATATTATGATGTGATGTTTGTAAATTCCTATGTGTCTTTTAAATTTTGCTAAATCATTCACGTTAAGCGCGGCTCACGTTTTCAATTATGTTTAAAAAAAAAATGGCTCGTAATTTCACTAAGTATTTTCAAAGCATGATTAAGGAACTGAAGCAAAGAGTAAAGTCTAGTAATTAATCAGAGCCTAGGTGTATTGGGTTAATTATTAGGGTGTTACACACCTCATGATGCATTGTGTCACTTGAACATCCCCTGCGCTTTATGGATTGACGACTTTCCACAAACCAACACGGGTCTTTTTGTGCTTTGTCCTCACTCACACGCTTCCTGAGAAACTTTCCAGGAGGTCACCCATCCCAAAATTACCCCAAGTCAAGCACGCTTAACTGTGGAGTTCTTTCATGATGGGCTACCGAAAAGAAAGATGCATCTTTGTGGCATAGGTAGTACCAATCAATTCATATAAGCCCTCCTTAACTGGATAGTCCCATACCTATAAGACTAGGATCCCTCTCATTCGGTGTGTAATCGGTTCATTCATGTACCCCTCGCTTGGAGGTAGGAGCCGCTCCTTGTCCGTGCCCTCTCGCACCGGTGACTCGCTGCCCGCCAGCGTTACATGCCCACCAGCTTCCGCTGGTTCGTCCCGACCACACGTCCTGGAGGTGCAGGCTCTCAATACCATTTGGGACCCATCCCCTCATCATGACGATCCCCACAAACCAACACGGGTCCCTCCAGCTTTGTCCTCATCACACGCTTCCTGAGAACTTGAGGAGGTCACCATTACCCCAGTCAGACGCAGGAGTTCTTTCATGATGCTACCAAAAGAAAGATGCATCTTTCTTCGGTAGCCTATCACGAAGAACTCACAGTTAAGCGTGCTTGACTTGGGGGTAATTTTGGGATGTGACCTCTGGAACCCAGGAAGCGTGCGAGTGAGGACAAAGCACGCTGAAGGACCCGTGTTGGTTTGTGGGGACAGTCGGAATCCATAAAGCAGGATGGGATGTTACATCATCATCATCGTCCCCAGGAACCTCGGGTTATTATGAAATAGTGAGCATGCTAAGATTGATTTATTAAGTTCAAAAATATACTTTACCGAGGTTTCGGTTTTAATCATGCGTCTTATAATGCATCATAAACTTAGCATGTCATGTTTATAATGAACTTTTCCTTTCATATATAATAACATAGTTATGCATAAAATCACATCATATTCCTCATCATCATTTCATAATACTATGCATACAGAATATCATATTTCTCATCATCATCTCATAAATACTATGCATAGCAGAACATCATATTCACATAATGCATTTACTTAGTTTCTTAGGTGACTTAAAGTTACTTTCATCATCATTTTCCTGGGCCACCCTATGCTCCACCCTTTTGGGAGTAATCTAGGTTATGAGCTCATACCTTGCTAGTCGTCCCAGCACATACTTATCCATTTTAATAAGTAAAAATTCCATCTCTACCCTTTTGAGAGAACAGACTAGGGGCAAGAATCACCATTTCACGCCTATAGTTTGACGGGTCCAAAGGATCATTTTCTCATATATTTTGAGTCACCTTTAAGTCTTTGCATGTTTTATCATAATACAATTCTTCATTCATAATCATCATAACATTTTCTCATTTATAGTCTTATGCCGAAATAATATATACCAACTTAATCATGCATCTGGAGATTCCCAGGAAGAGAGGTGGGTCACAATGGACACGCTTAAATACCAAATCTTTCCTTAGCCAGAATCTTTCCAAATTGCACTCTTAGTAATACACTTTCTTCCAGGAACAGAATATGTCTTTATTTCATGCATAAGTTTTCATTGTTTGCAACAACAACTATAACATACAAACCAGGAATAATCAATGACACCAAATTCTTAATAAGCATCAAATCACATTTTAAGTACACATAAATTACTAGCTTCCCATAAAATTCTTACAAAGTTTTAAAACTCTTTTAAAACTAATTCCTTTTGTAAAACTTGAAAGAAGTCATAGGACTTTAGGACTAAATTAACCATGGGACCGATTTATAACTTGAAAGAATGTTCATAATTAAATCTTTCACTTAAGATAAAAGGAGCAAGTCTTGAGCTTTAGAGATTTAGGTGACATCTTTGAATTATTACCATGCTATGCAACCTTATTTTAATCTTATCTTTATAAGGTGATAGCTTGGAATTATAAACATGATATGCAATTCCATTTCTTTATCTTTAAGATTTAAGGTGATAACTTGAAAATTAAACATGATGCAATAACTTGTAATATAAACATGATGCAAGAAACTTGGAACGGTAATCCTAGACCAAGGAAGAGAGAGATCTAAAATCGAGCGCGGTAGTCCGCAGAGGAATGAGGGAGATGAGAATTACATTTTTTTTAAGCTCCAATCTCAAGACTTCTTAAAGAATAAATTCTTTAACTCCAATTATCTCATTTCTTCGCTTATGATTCATAAGCAAGTCTTTGAGCTCTAGGATTTTTAGGTGATGACATAAATAAACATGCCATGCATTGACTCTTTAGCCATTATAAAATAAAGTGAGAGCATAAAATAAACATGAGATGCAACTTCTTTATTATCTTTAGAGATTAAGTGACAACTTGAAATTTAAACATGAAATGCAAGCTTCATTTATTCATTCTTGAGAATTTAGTGATGACATAGAAGTAAACATGGTTATGCAAGGCATAAACTTAAACATGGATGCAAGTTCATTTTATTTCTTTACTAGAGCTCCTCCAAGACTTTAGAAATATAAATTCAACCCAATATATCTTAGCAAGACAAAGTGAAAAATACATCTTTCAAGTTCTAAACTCAAGATCATAAAAATATTATTCTTTAAAGTTTTGCATCAAGTGGAACTTTCAAGCTTTAGAGGCCTAACTTGTGATGGATTCACAACCCACCCTCAAGGTCCTCATCATCAAGCCATCATCTTAGTCCCACCTAGGCCATATAGCTGAATTGTTCAAAGAAAGGAAGAAGAAAACCAAATGGAAAAACTAGAGAAAATCCATGAAATCATCATTTTGAACCAAGAACAACACTTAGCAAAGCATAGAAATAAACTTAAAAACAACTCCCTACCTAATCTGATTTGAAGGAAAGGAAGAGAACTTGGTTTCCTTGAGTGAAATGAAAGAAAATATTCTTGAAAACTTGAAGAAAGAATTCAGCCAAGAGGAGGAGGAAATGAGAGCTTTTGGTGCTCCTAAAACTAGAATTTGTGTAAGTTATGAACTAAGCATCTAAACTATCTTCAAGCATGCCTATTTATAGAGATTTTGCAGCTCATAAATGGACAAAGGAAGGAAAGAAATCTGACCAAAAATTAGAGAAAAAAATAAGGAAGAAAAATCATTTTGTTTGGTGGCTTAAAACATGGAATCATGTTTCCATGTTTTCATGATTCTTTGTTTTCATTCTTTGGATTTTTGTGTAATAATTTTCTGACTTATTACTCAATAATTTCGTGCATTACAGCCTTGTGGAAGAGGATTTTGTGTGTTCCATGTATTTTTTAGGTGTAGGCAAGGTATTCATGCAATTTAGAGAATTTACGGTTAAGGGTTTAAGTGAATTACTAAGCAATTTGGGTGTTTTAAGCAATTTTAGGTTCTAATAAATCTAAATAAATAATTTTGACTCTAGATTAGTAATTAGAATTTAATAAGCTTTAATTTGAGCCTAATATTGTTTAGGTTTCGTTAACAAATCGAAAATCTCAAAATTTGCAAAACTCACAAGAAGAGGCAAAATGGTCATTTCGCTCAAAATCTTCCTATTTGAACTTAACCAATGGCCAATCATAGCTTAAAAACACCTTTTAAAATATTTTAGTGAGGTTCGGTCTTGGCATGCAAATCGGAGTTCAAACAGCAGCAGGGCGTTTTGGTCATTTGCGTCGAAACTCAAAATTGAGATTCTTCTTATCAACACACATAACACAAACATTCCCTATTATCCTTAGAACATCCCCTGAGGACGGCGGCCCATATCCCATTTTTAGTAAAATAACTTCAGGGGCATTTTGGTCATTTTACATGTACAGAAATTGGGTTTGCAATATTTGCACGAATTGCTCCTAACTTTTCTTCTAACGTTATATTCCTTTATTAAGGATTGTTTGGTCTCAAATTTTATATAATATTTACCTACCGTAATTCGGTAATTCCTAATGACAGTAAAAATTACAATAAAAAATGGGACGTTGCAATAAACCATGATGAATAGTGGATAACATACTCGGGTACATAGCATCCCACGTTCAAATTCGTTAAACTGTTAGTTGAGAGCTTGAATAACCTATTTTTGAATACATGTAATCCTATACTCGAGTATCCAAATAGAGTTCTTTGCAATAATGCATGGGTGCATTCAAAAAGATGGAGCCCTAGTTTGAACTTTGCCTATTATTAATCACGTATTTATGCCAGGAAGGTCACATAGGTTTTTTTTATTAGTTTCCTATTTTAATATGGAAGCAACGTACTCGAGTACGGGTTCATAGTATTCGAGTACAAGTTGCTTGTTCATTTTTTTCTCACATTCACCACGTAGCCTATCCATCATCACTATCCAATCAAGGTTGGTCTGGTGAAACAGGACATTCAAAACATGGTAAACCATTGAGATCAAGATTTGGAGTTTGACTTTCCATCTTACCGTTTTAAAGGCAATAAACTTGTCCTTGACCACTGTGAACCTTTAGTTGAGTATATATCATCCTATACTCGAGTATGAGGAAAACTCACTCCTAAAAAGCATCAGTTTTCAAATACAAGAATATATTACTTGAGTATTGGAAACCTATGCTCGAACCCCAAAACCCTTGACCGCAAACCGAAAAGCCAAACCCCTAAACCATAATGAATAGCAACTCAATGAATAGTAACTATAAACCATGATGAATAGTGGATAACATACTCGGGTACATAGCATCCCACGTTCAAATTCGTTAAACTGTTAGTTGAGAGCTTGAATAACCTATTTTCGAATACATGTAATCCTATACTCGAGTATCCAAATAGAGTTCTTTGCAATAGAATGCATGGGTGCATTCAAAAAGATGGAGCCCTAGTTTGAACTTTGCCTATTATTAATCACGTATTTATGCCAGGAAGGTCACATAGGTTTTTTTTTATTAGTTTCCTGTACTCGAATATGGGAAGCAACGTACTCAAGTACGGGTTCATAGTATTTGAGTACAAGTTGCTTGTTGATTTTTTTTCTCACATTCACCACGTAGCCTATCCATCATCACTATCCAATCAAGGTTGGTCTGATCTAAAATGCTAGGCATTTAGAACCATGGTAAACCATCGAGATCAAGATTTGGAGTTTGACTTTCCATCTTACCGTTTTAAAGGCAATAAACTTGTCCTTGACCACGTGAACCTTTAGTTGAGTATATATCATCCTATACTCGAGTATGAGGAAAACTCACTCGGTAAAAAGCATCAGTTTTCAAATACAAGAATATATTACTTGAGTATTGGAAACCTATGCTCGAACCCCAAAACCCTTGACCGCAAACCGAAAAGCCAAACCCCTAAACCATAACGAATAGCAACTCAATGAATAGTAACTATAAACCATGATGAATAGTGGATAACATACTCGGGTACATAGCATCCCACGTTAACTGTTAGTTGAGAGCTTGAATAACCTATATTCGAATACATGTCATCCTATACTCGAGTATCCAAATAGAGTTTTTTGCAATAGAATGCATGGGTGCATTCAAAACATGGAGCCCTAGTTTGAACTTTGCCTATTATTAATCACGTATTTATGCCGGATGGTCACATAGGTTTTTTTTTATTAGTTTCCTGTACTCGAATATGGGAAGCAACGTACGTACGGTTCATAGTATTCGAGTACAAGTTGCTTGTTCATTTTTTTTCTCACATTCACCACGTAGCCTATCCATCATCACTATCCAATCAAGGTTGGTCTCATCTAAAAAGGTAGACATTAGAACCATGGTAAACCATCGAGATCAAGATTTGGAGTCTGACTTTCCATCTTACCGTTTTAAAGGCAATAAACTTGTCCTTGACCACGTGAACCTTTAGTTGAGTATATATCATCCTATACTCGAGATGAGGAAAACTAACTCTGGTAAAAAGCATCAGTTTTCAAATACAAGAATATATTACTTGAGTATTGGAAACCTATGCTCGAACCCCAAAAC
Organism: Dalbergia oliveri; assembly: GCA_030441495.1. NCBI lineage: Eukaryota > Viridiplantae > Streptophyta > Magnoliopsida > Fabales > Fabaceae > Dalbergia > Dalbergia oliveri. The sequence goes on along the minus strand of JAMLFY010000294.1, from coordinate 9,643 downwards.
CCTTGACCGAAAAAAAGCCAAACCCCTAAACCATAACGAATAGCAACTCAATGAATAGTAACTATAAACCATTATGAATAGTGGATAACATACTAGGTACATAGCATCCCACGTTCAAATTCGTTAAAATGTTAGTTGAGAGCTTGAATAACCTATATTCGAATACATGTCATCCTATACTCGAGTATCCAAATAGAGTTCTTTGCAATTGAATGCATGGGTGCATTCAAAAACATGGAGCCCTAGTTTGAACTTTGCCTATTATTAATCACGTATTTATGCCAGGAAGGTCACATAGGTTTTTTTTTATTAGTTTCCTTACTCGAATATGGGAAGCAACGTATTTTAGACGGTTCATAGTATTCGAGTACAAGTTGCTTGTTCATTTTTTTCTCACATTCACCACGTAGCCTATCCATCATCACTATCCAATCAAGGTTGGTCTACTGAAAACTAGACATTTTAGAACCATGGTAAACCATCGAGATCAAGATTTGGGTCTGACTTTCCATCTTACCGTTTTAAAGGCAATAAACTTGTCCTTGACCACGTGAACCTTTAGTTGAGTATATATCATCCTATACTCGAGTATGAGGAAAACTCACTTTGGTAAAAGCATCAGTTTTCAAATACTAGAAAATATTACTTGAGTATTGGAAACCTATGCTCGAACCCCAAAACCCTTGACCGCAAACCGAAAAGCCAAACCCCTAAACCATAACAATTAGCAACTGAATGAATAGTAACTATAAACCATGATGAATAGTGGATAACATACTCGGGTACATAGCATCCCACGTTTAAATTCATTAAACTGTTAGTTGAGAGCTTGAATAACCTATATTTGAATACATGTCATCCTATACTCGAGTATCCAAATAGAGTTCTTTGCAATAGAATGCATGGGTGCATTCAAAAACATGGAGCCCAGTTTGAACTTTGCCTATTATTAATCACGTATTTATGCCAGGAAGGTCACATAGGTTTTTTTTATTAGTTTCCTATTCGAATATGGAAGCAACGTACTTTGTACGGGTTCATAGTATTCGAGTACAAGTTGCTTGTTCATTTTTTTCTCACATTCACCACGTAGCCTATCCATCATCACTATCCAATCAAGGTTGGTCTAATCTAAAATGTTAGACATTAGAACCATGGTAAACCATCAAGATCAAGATTTGGAGTTGAACTTTCCATCTTACCGTTTTAAAGGCAATAAACTTGTCCTTGACCACTGTGAACCTTTAGTTGAGTATATATCATCCTATACTCGAGTATGAGGAAAACTCACTCGGTAAAAAGCATCAGTTTTCAAATACAAGAATATATTACTTGAGTATTGGAAACCTATGCTCGAACCCCAAAACCCTTGACCGCAAACCGAAAAGCCAAACCCCTAAACCATAACGAATAGCAACTCAATGAATAGTAACTATAAACCATGATGAATAGTGGATAACATACTCATAGCATCCCACGTTCAAATTCGTTAAAATGTTAGTTGAGAGCTTGAATAACCTATATTCGAATACATGTCATCCTATACTCGAGTATCCAAATAGAGTTCTTTGCAATTGAATGCATGGGTGCATTCAAAACATGGAGCCCTAGTTTGAACTTTGCCTATTATTAATCACGTATTTATGCAGGAAGGTCACATAGGTTTTTTTTTATTAGTTTCCTGTATTTTATACGGAAGCAAAAATTCTAGAACCGGTTCATAGTATTCGAGTACAAGTTGCTTGTTCATTTTTTTTCTCACATTCACCACGTAGCCTATCCATCATCACTATCCAATCAAGGTTGGTCTATCTGAAAAGGTTAGGCATTAGAACCATGGTAAACCATCGAGATCAAGATTTGGAGTTTGACTTTCCATCTTACCGTTTTAAAGGCAATAAACTTGTCCTTGACCACTGTGAACCTTTAGTTGAGTATATATCATCCTATACTCTAGATGAGGAAAACTCACTCTGGTAAAAAGCATCAGTTTTCAAATACAAGAATATATTACTTGAGTATTGGAAACCTATGCTCGAACCCAAAACCCTTGACCGCAAAGAAAAGCCAAACCCCTAAACCATAACGAATAGCAACTCAATGAATAGTAACTATAAACCATGATGAATAGTGGATAATGTAACGCCCAATTTTTCTGTAATTTTTACTATCATTGGAATTACGAATTACCGTAGGTAAATATTATATAAAATTTGAGACCAAACAATCCTTAATAAAGGAATATAACGTTAGAAGAAGAGAAGTTAGGAGCAATTCGTGCAAGTATTGCAAACCCAATTTTTTACGTGTAAAATGACCAAAATGCCCCTGAGGTTATTTTACTTAGAAAATGAGGATCATGGGCCCCACCCATCCTCAAGGGGATGTTTTGATGTTAATAAGGGATTGTTTGTGTTATGTGTGTTAATAGAGGAGAAGAATCCTAATTTTGAGCTCCAACGCGCGAAATGACCAAAACGCCCTTACCGCGTTTTAACTCCGATTTGCGTGCCCCTTAGCTCGAACCTCACTAAAATGTGTTAAAAGGTGTTTTTAAGCCATGATTAACCATTGGTTAAGCTGGGTGGTCTCGGGCAATTTTTAAGTAAAATGACCGTTTTGCCCCCTCTTTGCAGTTTTACAAATTTTGAGATTTTTGATTCGTCTAACGAAACCTAAGCAATATTAGGCTCAAATTAAAGCTTATTAAATTCTAATTACTAATCTAGAGTCAAAATTATTTATTTAGATTGATTAGAACCTAAAATTGCTTAAAACACCCAAATTGCTTAGTAATTCACTTAAACCCTTAACCGTAAATTCTCTAAATTGCATGAATACCTTGCCTACACCTAAAAAATACATGGAACACACAAAATCCTCTTCCACAAGGCTGTAATGCACGAAATTATTGAGTAATAAGTCAGAAAATTATTACACAAAAATCCAAAGAATGAAATTATTTTTCTTCCTTATTTTTTTTCCTCTAATTTTTGGTCAGATTTCTTCCTTCCTTTGTCCATTTATGAGCTGCAAAATCTCTATAAATAGGCATGCTTGAAGATAGTTTAGATGCTTAGTTTATAACTTACACAAATTCTAGTCTTAGGAGCACCAAAAGCTTTCTTTCTTTCTTTCTCTTGGTTGAATTCTCCCTTCAGCTTTTCAAGGATATTTTGCTTCATTTCACTCAAAGAAACCAAGTTCTCTTCCTTTCTTTCAAATCAAATTAGGTAGGGAGGTGTTTCTAAGTTCATTTTATGCTAAGACAAGTTATGTTTCTAGCTCAAAAATGATGTTTTCATGAGCTTTCTTTTAAGTTTTCATTTTCAGTTTCTTCTTCCTTTTTTTTTAAAGTATTTTGGCCATATGGCCTAGCTTATGATGAGACCATGGTTTGATGATGAGATTCTTGAGTGTTGGTTGCAAAGCTTTCACAAGTTAGATCTCTAAAACTTGAAGGTTTCACTAGTTTCCAAAGCTTCTAAAATTTCAGTTTTTCTTTCCTTATTTTCCTTTCATGGTTTCGGCCAAATGGCCTAGGAAGGAATGAAATGATGGCTTGATGATGAGGACCTTGAATATGGGTTGTAAATCCATCACAAGTTAGGCCTCTAAAGCTTGAACATTCCATTTAATGCAAAACTTTAAAGAATAATGTTTTTATCTTGAGGTTTGAATATGAAATATGTATTTTTACTTTGTCTTGCTAAGATACATATATTGGGTTGAAAACATAATTCTCTTAAAGTCTTGAAGGAGCTCTAGTAAAGAGATCAAGTGAACTTGCATCCACGTTTAAGTTTATGCCTTGCACAGCCATATTTATTTTATGTCATAACTAAATTCTCAAGAATAAATAAATGAACTTGCATATCTCATGTTTAAATTTCAAGCTTGCATTTCATGTTTAAATTTCAAGTTGTCACTTAATCTCTAAAGATAATAAAGAAGTTGCATCTCATGTTTATTTTATGCTCTCACTTTATTTTATAATGGCTAAAAGAGTCAATGCATGGCATGTTTATTTTATGTCATCACCTAAAAATCCTAGAGCTCAAAGACTTGCCTATGAATCATAAGCGAAGAAATGAGATAATTGGAGTTAAAGAATTTATTCTTTAAGAAGTCTTGAGAATTGGAGCTTAAAAAAAAAATGTAATTCTCTTCTCCCTCACCGGTCCTATGCGGACTACGCCGCTCCTTGCTTAAGATTCTCTTCTCCTACTTTCCTATGCAATTCCGTCAAGTTTCTTGCATCATGTTTATATTACAAGTTCTTGCATCATGTTTAATTTTCAAGTTATCACCTTAAATCTTAAAGATAAAGAAATGGAATTGCATATCATGTTTATAATTCCAAGCTATCACCTTATAAAGATAAGATTAAAATAAGGTTGCATAGCATGGTAATAATTCAAAGATGTCACCTAAATCTCTAAAGCTCAAGACTTGCTCCTTTTATCTTAAGTGAAATATTTAATTATGAACATTCTTTCAAGTTATAAATCGGTCCCATGGTTAAGTTAGGCCTAAAGTCCTATGACTTCTTTCAAGTTTAACAAAAAGAATTAGTTCTAAAAGAGTTTTAAAACTTTGTAAGAATTTTATGGGAAGCTAGTAATTTATGTGTACTTAAAATATGATTTGATGCTTATTAAGAATTTGGTGTCATTGATTGATTCCCTGGTTTGTATGTTATAGTTGTTGTTGCAAACAATGAAAACTTATGCATGAAATAAAGACATATTCTTACCTGGAAGAAAGTGTATTCCTAAGAGTGCAATTTGGAAAAATTCTGGCTAAGGAAAGATTTGGTATTTAAGCGTGTCCATTGTGACCCACCTCTCTTTCCTGGAATCTCTCAGATGCATGATTACAGTTGGTATATATTATTTCGGCATAAGACTATAAATGAGAAAATGTTATGATGATTATGAATGAAGAATTGTATTATGATATAACATGCAAAGACTTAAAGGTGACTCAAAAAATATGAGGAAATGATCCTTTGGACCCAATCAAACTATAGGCGGTGAAAAGGTGATTCTTGCCCCTAGTCTGTTCTCTCAAAAGGGTAGAGACGAAATTTTACTTATCAAAAGGGATAAGTATGTGCTGGTGACGACTAGCAAGGTATGAGCTCATAACCTAGATTACTCCCAAAAGGGTGGAGTATAGGGTGGCCCAGGAAAATGATGATGAAAGTAACTTTAAGTCACCTAAGAAACTAAGTAAATGCATTATGTGAATATGATGTTCTGCTATGCATAGTATTTATGAGATGATGATGAGAAATATGATATTCTGCTATGCATAGTATTATGAAATGATGATGAGGAATATGATGTGATTTTATGCATAACTATGTTATTATATATGAAAGGAAAAGTTCATTATAAACATGACATGCTAAGTTTATGATGCATTATAAGACGCATGATTAAAAGACGAACCTCGGTAAAGTATATTTTCGAACTTAATAAATCAATCTTAGCATGCTCACTATTTCATAATAACCCGAGGTTCCTGGGGACGATGATGATGACACAATGCATCATGAGGTGAGTACCCTACTGAGATTCTTTTATAAGTTTCTCACTCCTCTATTTTTCTTTCCATCTCGTCTTCAGAAACGAAGGAAGCGTTCGTGAATCACATTGAGGCTGTCACCGGAGTGAACTGAATCCTGCTAGTTTCACTCGTATATTTCAGATATCTATCCCTATCCCTGGAGTGTTATTACTAGGTGCCATTAATGGATGTCCTTCCATCCATATATTATTTATGTTTTATTAGATTGCCTACACTTAGTCTTATTCTGTTGGTAGGCAAAATATCTATATGATATGTAATTATGGATGCTGTATGATGGAGCCCATATATTATGATGTGATGTTTGTAAATTCCTATGTGTCTTTTAAATTTTGCTAAATCATTCACGTTAAGCGCGCTCACGTTTTCAATAATGTTTAAAAAAAAATGGCTCGTAATTTCACTAAGTATTTTCAAAGCATGATTAAGGAACTGAAGCAAAGAGTAAAGTCTAGTAATTAATCAGACCGCCTAGGTGTATTGGGTTAATTATTAGGGTGTTAGATACATATTAGTACATCGCATTCCACGTTCAAATTCGTTAAACTATTAGTTGAGAGCTTGAATAACCTCTATTCGAATACATGTCATCCTATACTCGAGTATCCAAATAGAGTTCTTTGCAATAGAATGCATGGGTGCATTCAAAACATGGAGCCCAGTTTGAACTTTGCCTATTATTAATCACGTATTTATGCCAGGAAGGTCACATAGGTTTTTTTTTATTTGTTTCTGTATTCGAATATGGGAAGCACCGTACTCGAGTTCGGATCCATAGTATTCGAGTACAAGTTCCTTGTTCGTTTTTTTCTCACATTCACCACGTAGCCTATCCATCATCACTATCCAATCAAGGTTGGTCTGACTGAAAAGGTAGACATTCAGAACCATGGTAAAGCATCGAGATCAAGATTTGGAGTTTGACTTTCCATCTTACCGTTTTAAAGGCAATAAACTTGTCCTTGACCACTATGAACCTTTAGTTGAGTATATATCATCCTATACTCGAGTATGAGGAAAACTCACTCTAGTAAAAGGCATCAGTTTTCAAATACAAGAATATATTACTTGAGTATTGGAAACCTATGCTCGAACCCCAAAACCCTTGACGCAAACGAAAAGCCAAACCCCTAAACCATAACGAATAGCACCTCAATGAATAGTAACTATAAACCATGATGAATAGTGGATAACATACTCGGTTACATCGCATCCCACGTTCAAATTCGTTAAAATGTTAATTGAGAGCTTGAATAACCTATATTCGAATACATGTCATCCTATACTCGAGAATCCAAATAGAGTTCTTTCCAATAGAATGCATGGGTGCATTCAAAAACATGGAGCCATAGTTTGAACTTTTCCTATTATTAATCACGTATTTATACAGGAAGGTCACATAGGTTTTTTTTTATTAGTTTCCTGACTCGAATATGGGAAGCAACATACTCGAGTACGGGTTCATAGTATTCGAGTACAAGTTGCTTGTTCATTTTTTTCTCACATTCACCACGTAGCCTATCCATCATCACTATCCAATCAAGGTTGGTCTAATAAAAGGTCAGACATTCAGAACCATGGTAAACCATCGAGATCAAGATTTGGAGTCTGACTTTCCATCTTACCGTTTTAAAGGCAATAAACTTGTCCTTGACCACTGTGAACCTTTAGTTGAGTATATATCATCCTATACTCGAGTATGAGGTAAACTCACTTGGTAAAAAGCATCAGTTTTCAAATACTAGAAAATATTACTTGAGTATTGGAAACTTATGCTCGAACCCCAAAACCCTTGACCGCAAACCGAAAAGCCAAACCCCTAAACCATAACAAATAGCAACTCAATGAATAGTAACTATAAACCATGATGAATAGTGGATAACATACTCGGGTACATAGCATCACACGTTCAAATTCATTAAGTTAGTTGAGAGCTTGAATAACCTATATTCGAATACATGTCATCCTATACTCGAGTATCCAAATAGAGTTCTTTGCAATAGAATTCATGGGTGCATTCAAAAACATGGAACCCTAGTTTGAACTTTGCCTATTATTAATCACGTATTTATGCCAGGAAGGTCACATAGGTTTTTTTTTATTAGTTTGTACTTGAATATGGGAAGCAACGTATTAGTATTTTAATATTCGAGTACAAGTTGCTTGTTCATTTTTTCTCACATTCACCACGTAGCCTATCCATCATCACTATCCAATCAAGGTTGGTCTGATGAAAACATTAGCATTTAGAACCATGGTAAACCATCGAGATCAAGATTTGGAGTTTGACTTTCCATCTTACCGTTTTAAAGGCAATAAACTTGTCCTTGACCACTGTGAACCTTTAGTTTGGTATATATCATCCTATACTCGAGTATGAGGAAAACTCACTGGTAAAAAGCATCAGTTTTCAAATACTAGAAAATATTACTTGAGTATTGGAAACCTATGCTAAACCCCAAAACCCTTGACCGCAAACGAAAAGCCAAACCCCTAAACCATAACAAATAGCAACTCAATGAATAGTAACTATAAACCATGATGAATAGTGGATAACATACTCGGGTACATAGCATCCCACGTTCAAATTCATTAAACTGTTAGTTGAGAGCTTGAATAACCTATATTCGAATACATGTCATCCTATACTCGAGTATCCAAATAGAGTTCTTTGCAATAGAATGCATGGGTGCATTCAAAAACATGGAGCCCTAGTTTGAACTTTGCCTATTATTAATCACGTATTTATGCAGGAAGGTCACATAGGTTTTTTTTTATTAGTTTCCTGTACTTGAATATGGGAAGCAATACTAGAACGGGTTCATAGTATTCAAGTACAAGTTGCTTGTTCATTTTTTTCTCACATTCACCACGTAGCCTATCCATCATCACTATCCAATCAAGGTTGGTCTATCTGAAGGTAAGACATTAGAACCATGGTAAACCATCGAGATCAAGATTTGGAGTCTGACTTTCCATCTTACCGTTTTAAAGGCAATAAACTTGTCCTTGACCACTGTGAACCTTTAGTTGAGTATATATCATCCTATACTCGAGTATGAGGAAAACTCACTGGTAAAAAGCATCATTTTCAAATACTAGAAAATATTACTTGAGTATTGGAAACCTATGCTCGAACCCCAAAACCCATGACCAAACCGAAAAGCCAAACCCCTAAACCATAACAAATAGCAACTCAATGAATAGTAACTATAAACCATGATGAATAGTGGATAACATACTCGGGTACATAGCATCCCACGTTCAAATTCATTAAACTGTTAGTTGAGAGCTTGAATAACCTATATTCGAATACATGTCATCCTATACTCGAGTATCCAAATAGAGTTCTTTGCAATAGAATGCATGGGTGCATTCAAAAACATGGAACTCTAGTTTGAACTTTGCTTATTATTAATCACGTATTTATGCCAGGAAGGTCACATAGGTTTTTTTGTTATTAGTTTCCTGTACTTGAATATGGGAAGCAACGTACTCGAGTACGGGTTCATAGTATTCGAGTACAAGTTGCTTGTTCATTTTTTTTCACATTCACCACGTAGCCTATCCATCATCACTATCCAATCAAGGTTGGTCTGTCTAAAGGTCAGACATTAGAACCATGGTAAACCAATCGAGATCAAGATTTGGAGTTCTGACTTTCCATCTTACCGTTTTAAAGGCAATAAACTTGTCCTTGACCACTGTGAAACTTTAGTTGAGTATATATCATCCTATACTCGAGTATGAGGAAAAATCACTCTGGTAAAAAGCATCAGTTTTCAAATACTAGAAAATATTACTTGAGTATTGGAAACCTATGCTCGAACCCCAAAACCCTTGACCCAAACCGAAAAGCCAAACCCCTAAACCATAACAAATAGCAACTCAATGAATAGTAACTATAAACCATGATGAATAGTGGATAACATACTCGGGTACATAGCATCCCACGTGTAAATTCATTAAACTTTAGTTGAGAGCTTGAATAACCTATATTCGAATACATGTCATCCTATACTCGAGTATCCAAATAGAGTTCTTTACA
>JAMLFY010000293.1:42500-43786 GCA_030441495.1 Dalbergia oliveri | reverse complement strand
GATGCCTACACTAGAAATTCATAAATGACATTGGCCCGAGCCGATTATGAAATTTGGTGGGCTCATTACAATAGTATGGGAGGACGCCTGAAAAATCAGATCAAAATTCTCTCTCACCCATCCATGCCCTGTCCTACCTTATGCCCTGCATGCCTGGTGCCTAAGCCGGTGCATGCCCGATGCATGGTATCGGCACTAGAAATTCATAAATGACAATTGGCCCAACGAATATTATGAAATTTGGTGGGCTCATTACAAATAGTATGAGGAGGATGCCTGCAAAAAATCATCAAAATTCACTCTCTAGACCATCCATGCCCGTGCCCTATGGCCATGCCCGGCATGCCTGGTGGTGACCTGAGCTGTGAGCATGTGCTTGGCTGGCACTAGAAATTCATAAATGAAAATTGGCCGAGCGAATCCGTGAAATTTGGTGGGCTCATTACTAATAATATAAGGAGGATGCCTGCAAAAAATCAGATGAAAAATTCACTCTAGACCCATTTTTTATTTTTTTTGATTTTTGCATTCCGTCTTTAAAAATTCATAAAAAATAATCCCCTTGGTAAAAATTACGAAATTGGGTCAAGAGATTCTCATTTTTCTAAGTATCCATGCAAAAAATCACGTCAAAATACCATCTCTAGGTCCAAATTTCACTATGTCTCAGAAAAAAGGCATCCACTTGTACAAAACTGGTTTTTGCAAAATAAGCTATTATAGGGGGGAGGTATGACTCGGCCAGACCATGCCCACGCTGGTTTGTCCCGGGCGCCATGGGCACCCCCTGCACCCGTCCAAGGCCTTCTAAGGCCTTGGTGGGCGTCTACCCATGGCACGGATGATGGCGGGGCGCAATGACCCGCTTACAACGACGTGTGGGCTGCCTAGCCGGGGCCTGAAGAGTGGGATGCATCACTGGCGCTCGCCGAATCTCGATCACAACATTTTGCCGCGTGCGGCATCCCGTTTCGAGGCGCTTGGCTAGTCCGTCCGAATGGTCGGGAAGTCCCATTGGATCGTAAGAAGCGACGAAACATCACCGAAACGCTTGTGATGCATAACGGGAATGTCGCGCTCGATGGTCCCTCGGATTAATTAATCTTCGGGATGCATCCCAATCGTTTTGGCATTGCATTTGTCACAAAGCGACAAGCGATCCGCTCAATGGGATAGACGGGCATTGTCACGGTGCTTGTTGGGGCGCGTGACACACAACGTGGCGTGGTTTTGACTAGTGCCAGGGATACTCGGTGGCATCGCATCCGTGACCCCGGTTGAGGCAT
>JAMLFY010000293.1:0-5000 GCA_030441495.1 Dalbergia oliveri | reverse complement strand
CGGTTCTTTCATGTCTAGTGGTCATCTTAGAGTAGTAAGCTCTGGCCACACTTTCTGATGTACTAGCTAGATAGGTAAAGGTTGGATTATAGCCATCGCGCCAGCCTTAGCCTCTAGTTAGGGACATCGATGACTCACCTCAGAGAACTTCAGAAGGATGGACCCAACATCCTAGTTTTCTTTAGAAATTGATGGAGGAATAGTTAATTAATAAGAATATTAGGATTCTAGAGACGTAGTTGTGATGGGAACGACCTGATCGAGCCTAGAGTTGTTGAAACCTCAAAATGAATAGTAGCTATATAAATCTTAAATCTGAATAACTTGTTTAACCATTTAAAACTGAATCATAACTACGTGACTAATCAAATACATAATCTAATCAAAAGTAAGTCACAAATTCTGGATGACACTTCAATGTGTCTAGAATAACCTGGAAAATTTTAGGACAAACAGAGCTCTATAGCTACCTCAAAATGTACAAATTTAGTGGTCGAGGGCCACCAATTCCCAAGAACTAGAACAAGTTCCCTAATTTTTAAACCCAAATGATTGAATTAATTTACAATAAAATTCAGTGACACTTCAATATATTAGTAACTTCGTGTAAAAATTTCAAGAGCTATTTCAATCATTTGCTATAGGAATAAATTTGAAGAGTTTACTCTGCTCTCAAAATCATCACAACATCTACCTCATTTCGGTTTGTGATTTTTCTGAGGCGTCAAACCTTAAAACTAACACACCCAAGAAAATTCATGTAGTTATTTTAAGATGTTTACTCCAACATATAATTTTTATAACTCATGAAAACACGCCGCCTATAGGACAATAGAAATTCCAGCCTAGTCCAAACTTATTTTGATGAAAACCATTTTCTAACACCATCCAAACACACAACAAAAATTCATACATCAATTTGTGAAAATATCTGAGCTCAGAGATGAATCTAAGCCAATGGCTAATCTGAGGCACCTAACTAGGTCCCATAAATGGACGCCACACTAGGTTCCTTACTATGGGTAAGCTAGTCCTTTAGCAGACCACTTGGTACCAAGGTGAATGATCAAATCTACAACCATTTACACGCTTTTTGTTTCTCACTAATTACTAAAACATAATGACTTGCAATTAAATTGAAAAAATCTGAAGCTTTGAATTCATATAATTCTAATAATTTACTTTAGATAATGAGGTTCTAAAATCATGCCCAAGGGATCACTAGCTTATAGACATAATGATTTTAGAAGCGAACAATGTAACACCCTAACAAAAGCGGATTGTTATTTTTATGATTATGATTTGCTTATCAAGAGGATGATAAGTAAGAACTGTGACGACTAGTTAAGGTATGAGCTCATAGCCTAGTATCAGGGGTCAGTCCTCTTGTTTTAAAGATCATGATGTCATAAGTTTGAGAAATGAGAAATGATGAGACGTATCTTGCTTATGAAAGCGAAAGGTTAATCATGGAGCCCCGCCTTCCCCTACCACCACGTCCGTAGTGTGTCCCCAATGTGGAAGAAGTCACGGATCTTCCTTGCAATGCGAGACAAGGAGTATTCTTCCATGTGGCAAGCCCCACCACTATGCCAAGGATTGTAGAAGCGGTGGATCGTCAAGTCAGAACCTAGGCGTAACACCAAGGGAGGGTCTTCACCCTCAATGCGAAGACCGCAAGATCCAACGACCTCATTGAAGGTAAGTGTGAATTAAATGGTAGAACCTTAATTGTACTATATGACTCTGGTGCTACTCATTCTTTTATCTCACATGCTAGTGTCGAGTCCTTGAATTTGAAAGTTTCTAAGCTTCCCTTTGACCTTATTGTTTCTACTCCTACAAACCGTCCTGTACATACCTTACCTGGTTTAAATTGTCATCTTACTGTTGAAAATAGGTCCTTTATCATAGATTTGATTTGTTTACCTTTGAAAGACATAGGAGTAATTCTTGGCATGGATTGGCTTCACGCTAACCATGTATTGTTAGATTGTTACCAAATCGTTATTTTCGTCATCCCCCCTAGCAAAACTAATCAAACCTTGAAACTCTATATAAATGCCGTAGATGTCTTCTATAGTGGAGAAAACTAAGGGATATGTCCTTCTAGCCGCTAGCGAGGTAGACTTTGAGAGAACATAGATGATATTCTAGTGGTAAGAGAGTATCCCGAGGTATGTCTGATGAAATACCTGAGTTCCCTCCCGAGAGACGTGGAGTTCTCCATTGAGTTGGTTCCTGAATGGGACCAATCTCATAGCCCTTATAGAATGTCACCCTTGGAGTTGAAAAAGCTAAAAACCTAACCTGAGGATCTGCGAGAAGAATTTTATAAGACCTAGTGCTTCACCTGGGGAGCCCGTGTTTGTTAAGAAAAAAGATGAGAGCATGAGGTTTGTTAAGCAATTGAATCGTGTAGTGAAAAACAAATACCCTTTGCCTAGGATTAATGATCTCATGGACCAATTGAAAGGAGCGGTGGTATTATCTAAGATTGATTTGAGGTCAGGATACCACCAGAATTAGGGTGAGAGATGAGGATATACCTAAAAGCACCTTTAGACATGGTACAAACACTTTGAGTTTGCCGTGATGTCTTTTGGACTGACGAATGCACCTCAAGTTCATGGACTACATGAATAGGATCTTTAGACCCTATTTAGATAAGTTCGTGCCTTTTCATAGATGATATACTCATCTATTCGAAGACTTATGAGGAGCATGAAAGTCATCTAAGGGTGGTTTTAGGTGTTGACGAGAAGAAATTGTATGCTAAGCTTTCTAAGTGTGAATTTTGGTTGGAGGAAGTGAAGTTTTTGGGACATGTAGTGTCGAAAGGAGGTATAGTTGTTGACCCTAGTAAGATAAAAGCCATAATGAATTGGGATAGACCGACCGCCTATCAAAAATACAGAGCTTTTTGGGTTTAGCAGGCTATTACCGTAGGTTTATCAAAGGATTTTCCCAGGATTGCCCTTCCCCTAACCAAGCTCACTAGGAAGAACACCCGTTTTCATGGAATCCGATTGTGAAAAAAGAGCTTCCAAGAGTTAAAAAAGGTTAACCTTTACCCCAGTTTTGGTTTTACCCGAACCCAATGTACCATTCGAGGTATATTGTGATGCTTCTGAAAGAGATTAGGCTATGTGTTGATGCAAAATAGGCAAGTGGTAGCCTATGCATTTAGACAAATCAAGCCACACGAGGTTAACTACCCCACCCATGACCTAGAGTTAGCCGCCATAGTGTTTGCCTTGAAGATTTGGAGGCATCACTTATATGGAGTAAGGTTCTAAGTTTTCTCCGATCATAAAGTCTTAAGTATCTCTTTGATCAAAAGGAGTTAAACATGAGGCAAAGGAGGTGGATGAAGTTTCTAAAGGACTATGATTTTGGCTTAAGTTACCACCCTGCAAGGCCAATGTGGTCGTCGATGCCTTGAGTCAAAGTCATTACGCCTGTCTCACATGATGGTCAAGGAAGTTGAGCTCAGAGAGAAGTTTAGGGATATGAATTTGGGATGTCATGTTAGAAAAAGTGTGAAAATGTGCCATCTTACAGGAACCAGCTGGGTTTAACAGTAAGTTTAGGAAGACCCTCGAGGCGATAAAGGCTGGTAAGCTTAAAGGTTTTGAACAAGGGACAGATGGTTTGTGGAGGTTTGAAGGGTAGATCCTGTACCTAGATGGTGACCTCCGAGAAAGTATTTTGGAGAAGGCCCATAAAAGCCATTTCACTATCCATCCTGTGCCACCAAGATGTATTAGGATTTAAAGAAGATGTTTTGGTGGCCAGGATTGAAGAAGGACGTAGTCACCTAGGTTAGTAAGTGCTTGGTCTGTCAAAAGTGAAGATTGAGCACCAAAAGCCTTCAGGAATGTTACAATCCTTGCCTATCCCCGAATGGAAGTGATAATATATCCATGGATTTTGTGACCAACCTACCTAGAACCCAAGTCGGCCATGACGCTATTTGGGTAATAGTGGATGTTAACCAAGTCGGCCCATTTCCTACCCATCAAGATAACATTTTCCCTAGAAGTTGGCCCAGTTGTACATCCAAGAGATAGTGAGATTACATGGAGTTCCATCGATGATAATCTCTGATCGAGATCCGCTTTACGTCGCGTTTTGGGAGCCTTTCAAAAGGCATTTGGTTCAAGTTGTGTTTAAGCACAACTTACCACCCTCAAACAGATGGACAATAAAGATGTACGTCTCTATTTCCGCCGTTTGAGTACAAATGACCAAAATACTTACCTTATTTTACTGAATTCAGGACAGTTGACCTGAAGTCCTCAAATGGGTCAACTCAATGTTGGAAGGGGATTATATTCATTATGTTTGATTTGAAGATGAAAATTTTGTTTTTTAACTTTCGGCTCAAAATGACCAAAATACCCTGTGTTCTACGCTAAAAGGTGCCGTTTGAGCCCTGAAACTTTTCCAAGAAGTTTGGAATGATGTTTTTGAGAGGTATTTGATATTAGTTCCTGCTTGGAGGTCTGAGCTTTAGTGCAAAATTACCATTTTGTCCCTAGAATAGTGTACAGTGAGCTAATGACGCAATTAAGCAAACCTAAGCAATATTAGGCTCTAATCGAAGATTAAATTATTTCAATAATTAATCTAGAGTCAAAATGATTTATTAAGGTTAATTAGAACCTAAGATTGCTTGATAAACTCTAATTGCATTCTTTAATTCAAGATTCCTAGTCATGTAATCTTGAATAGTATCTCTTTCCAATTCCTTAAATTAAGGAATTGTGCCATACCTCATTTGATTAAGAAAATGAATTTAATTTGTTAATCTAGTATGACCACTCCTAATCAAGTTCTTGACATTAATTAGCCAATTACTTCACCTAAACAATTTCTTACAACTCCTAACCAAAACTTTAATCAAAGAAACACCTAAACACATCACTAAAACACAATTTCATGAGCAAATTAATCCCCCCTTTTGCTGCCCAATCTGCCGAATACATGGCCCCATT
>JAMLFY010000292.1:0-43938 GCA_030441495.1 Dalbergia oliveri | reverse complement strand
AAGTTAGAAGCAATGTGGGGAATTCAATAAGCATGGTAGGTCTGTGGAGGATGTTATCCACGCCTTCTACATCTAAAGTAGCTTCTATGGCAGCATGCCTATCAGAGATTATAAGAGCCCTTTGTTATGGTGTCATGTGCCGTCAAAGATTATTTAGAAAAATGACCAAGTATTTGTCGTCTCTCCTTCAACCACAGCAAATGCAATTGGCAGAATGTTTGAATTACCATCTTGTGCAATTTCCATAAGTAATGTACCCCCATACTTGCCATACAAATGCGTCCCATGGACTGAAACAAAACACTTGCAGTATTTAAATGCCTCAACACAAGGTAGAAATGTCCAAAATACACAATAAAACATCAGATATGTGGGGTTAACCAAATTTTCCTCATAGTAAGGCAGAGTTGTAATTTCAAACACTGTACCTTAAATAAATTAAAAATTAAAGGAAAATTATTAGTTAATCAAATAATCTGAAAAATAAAATAAAAATAAAAAATGCAAATGTAGATGGCATAAAAGATTGTAATCCAAGTAACCATTTCGGAAGCTCATTGCAAGAATCTTCCCAATCTCCATAAATCCGAGCAATGGCTTTTTGTTTTGCAAGCCATGCCTTCCTATATGAAACTAAAAATCTATACTTTTCATGCACTTATGCTTTCAACACTCTAATAGGAATCATTGGGTCAGTTTCCACCAAAGAAGATATGCAAGAAGTGATGACATCAACATCCAAGTGGGAATTGTGTTGGGAAACTCCTCTAGCCAAAATGTGTGCTCTCTGTTGACTTTCCAACCTCCAAACCCTCATCTTCCTTCTATATGTGACACAGATGCTCCAATTACACCCATTCCCAAAGTGCTTACATTTGCCTTAATATTTTGTTTGATTTGACTCATAGACCTTGTACTCAACACCCATTCATATGCTATAATTTTTAACTGCAAGTAGCACAGACTCTTTATTGGGAAATTGTTGGCCCTCTTGCAAAGGGACTCTCTAGATAATTGCATAGTGTATCCATTACCCACACTGCCCTCCATGGTCACCTGCACTTCTTCCATATTCAAACTTAAATAGTGACCAACCCATTGATGTAACATCCCCTATTGCTTTATGGATTGATGACTGTCCCCACAAACCAACACGGTTTTTTCATGTACTTTGTCCTCACTCACATGTTTCCTAGGAAACTTCCCAAGAGGTCACCCATCCCAAAATTATCCCAAGTCAAGCACGCTTAACTGGAGTTCTTCGTGATGGGCTACCGAAAGAAAGATGCATCTTTGTGGCATAGGTAGTACCAATCAATTCATATAAGCCCTCCTTAACTGTATAGTCTCATACCTATACAGACTCAGGATCCCTCTCATTCGGATGTGTAATCGGTTCATTCATGTACCCCTCCGCTTGGAGGCAGGAGCCGCTCCTTGTTTGTGTCTTCTCGCAGGCGATCACTCTCTACCTCGTCCCTAGGCGTTACATGCCCACCAGCTTCCGCTTGGTTCATCCCCGAACCACACCATCCGGAGGTGTAGGCTCGATACCATTTGTAATATCCCCTGCTTTATGGATTGACAATTGTCCCCACAAACCAACACGGGTCTTTTCAGCGTGCTTTGTCCTCACTCACATGTTTCCTAGGAAAACTTCCAGAGGTCACCCATCCCAAAATTACCCCAAGTTAAGCACGCTAACTTGGAGTTCTTCGTGATGGGCTACCGAAAGAAAGATGCATCTTTGTGGCATAGGTAGTACCAATCAATTCATATAAGTCCTCCTTAACTGTATAGTCTCATACCTATACAAACTCAGGATCCTCTCATTCGGATGTGTAATCGGTTCATTCATGTACCCTCCGCTTGAGGGAGGAGCGCTACTTGTTTGTGCCTTCTCGCATCTTACACTCTCCCCGCCGTCCGCGTTACAATTTACTTTCAGAACGCATGAGAATTTGTGTAAATGGTTGGGTCTAGGTGGGGCACTAAAAGTTTCAAGTAATATGAAAATATGGTAACATTAATGAATAATTGTAAATAATCAATTATACTAAATGATAAAGATTAATTATTTTGTAGGTCTAAATAATTTCACTTGGCTTCCACTATGTCACTATATTTTAAAAGTTTTTAACTTGGTCCTTATATTGGAATATTCCAATTTTTTAACAATAAATCCTTTATTGAAAAAAATTTGACGCAATATAGCGACCTAATTAAAAACTTTTACTTAGTAGGACTTAGTTGAAAATTGCATTACATAATAGGAACTTGCACAATAATTAAACCAATTTTTTATTTGCATACATTACAGTAATAATAAATAAGATAAAACATGAATTCCAGATTAAGCAATATTAAAAAATAAGTTAACCACATTCTTAAAAATAATATAACACAATAATCCATGGATGAGAATTTTTGAGCTAAAGAGAAAAATTTAACAAATAGCACTAGTTAAATTAAAAAAATTTCCCTAATTCATGAATAAGATTTGAACAATATCAAAAATTATGTTAACTACAAAATCCTAAAAGATATAAAAACTCTACACATTGGAATTAAATCTTACCATCATTCGGCTCCTCTTCAGAAATCACTTCATTATAAGGCTCATATCCTATAATTGGACCATCCAATTGAGGTTCTCTACCACCCTCGATTAAGGTTCTCTAAGATCGAGCCACTGGTCCTTCTTCCAAATTTACTTGTCCAACATTCTCATGCTACGCTGGACTTTGCCTTGAAATTATTCTTGGAGATGAGCTAGTGACATCCCATCAAAAGCTTGAAGGGGATTTGATTATTCAAAACTCAATTACAACTCTTCTATAGCTACAAATACCTCCATAACATGAAAGTTGGAAACTGATTATGACAATCAAACATCATCATCAAATCATCATCAGGATCAATGTTGTAACTTCAATACCGCACCGCACCTTGATTGATCAATATAGATAGTCGATATATCATCTAAGTTATTTTCTTGTTTCCTTCCGTAATTTGTGAAGAATTTTGTGAACCTCAAAAAGACTCATAGATGAATGCATATTTATAAGTATTGGATTCTGACCACAAAACTTGACTTCATCTTATAAATTTTGAATGATTTCACAATTATAATGAATAAGTAATACCTCCAGACATTTTTATTTTAAGATGAGAAAATATAGCTTACTCACTCACATGTAGATTTTGTGTATTTTGAGCTGAAAGAGCTTTGTGATGGATAGTTTTTATAGAGGTTGGAAGTGGCACACATCACAATATGTGGGACCTGCCATGTATTGCATGGAGAATTATGTGGGAACCTGTCACGTATTCAGGATGCGAGTGCAAAGAATACGTGACATACTGTTGCATATTATGGGTACTAATACATTAGACATATTCACATATTGCTTTTAATACATAAAGAGTGTATGTTGGTAATTAATCTTGCTACCGTGGAAATGGGTAGATAATCATTTTTTTATTTTTTTGGTAAAAACGCCTATATGATCATGTTCTCCAATAGTGTGTGTAATATAATTAATACCAAAATATGAGAAAAATATTCAAATTATAAATAATAATAATTATAGATAAAATGATTCTTTGTTCAAATTATAAAATCAATGAAAATAATATAAATTATTAACTTGTCACATTTTAGGTATAATTGACAACAAAATTCGAGAAAATAATTGTCATTCCAAATAATAATTTTAATAAAATTTATTTTATTTTATTTTATTCAAATTATAAAAATGCTAAAAGATTACTGAACTAAAAATATTTATTATTTTTTGAAACACTTAGCCTAATTCATATTTTGACATTAATTAGCATTTCCTTTAAAGCCATACTAGATATAAAAGTTGATTTTATCACATTAAAGTCCTATATAAAACATGTAAAAGTTAAGATATTTGAATCCATTTAGGCTTAAAATTTGAGTTCATTTGGGCAAATTTTTCTTAGAAAAAATTACAACAAATTTTCTTGAGATTTAGTGTAATTATGCTCGGCACCCTTCTATTTTATAAAATTATTATTGACCTCTTTGAGATTTACTAAAATTACAATGATCTTCTCTGAAATACTAGTTCATTAATTTAAGTGACAAAAATGATAATATGATACATATACATGATTATTAATTATAAAATTATAATGTTTCTACAATATTTAAAATATTAATTGAATAAAGTACTTTTTATCACATTGAAATGAATCTTAGAATTGTGACTTATGAAAAAAGAGATATTTTAGTTAATATATATGTTTAATATTTTGATATGTTAAATATTGTCAAAATATTATAATTTTGTTAATAATAATCATGCATATGACATATTATCTTTTTTTATCACTTAAATTAATGAATTAACATTTATAGGGGATGCCAATATTATTTTACAAAATAGAAGAATAATGAGTATAATTATATCAAACCTCTAAGACAAGTATAAATTAATGTATATCTTAAAACATATAATATTTATACTCATAATATATAGAACATCATTTTGACTCACATCTCATTCATCATTTGATAAGATGTAGACCATATTTAAGTAAAATTCATATCTCATTTAATAATAAATAAGATATAAATTAATATAATATATTATACATTATTAATACAAATATCATTTTTCATATCTTAATATTCATCAGACTTCTTCGAAAGATTTCACCAGGGCAGAAAACCCATGTTATTCCCGTTTCTTTGACTGTTGGAGGAAAAAAGACAAAACATTTATTGGGGAAGGATGAACTCTGCTAAGAGAATCCACCTCGAAGCTGCCTTTTCTATTTTATTTTATTTTATTTTTCTCTTTATCATAAATGAATTGAGGTTGCTCCTATCAGGAAGATGTGCAGGTACCAATATGATATCAATTCGGCTTATTTGAAAAAAAAAAAAGAAAGTCGGAGAACGCCAAAAGATTATCAATGAAAGTTCGTTGACTTTAAATATAAATTTTGTTGTTATACTTAAGAGATTTCGCTTGGTTGCAAGTTTTCTCATTGAACCCGGAATAATTCACCAGTAGAAATTTGTAGAGTCATTTTAATTTAATGCGAGAATTGTGATTATACTTTGGCGCGTGCAACTCTTATATATCATTGAATATGACAAGATAATTAATATTTTGGTCAATTTTTCTTTAATTTTCTTAAACAGGAATATTTTTTCAGAGAATTTCTTTTAATTGCATGAATGATTATTCAATGATATATATTGGTGGGATACTTTCTAGATTTGCTTATTCTGATATAAGATTAGTATCATATATGATATAGAATCTTAGTCTTTTTTGTCTAAAAAATCTTAGTTATTTTACATTACAGATACAGACATATAATGAGAGAGATTACTTCTATTTATGTATAATTATCAAAATATGCACATGTGAGCCTAAGATTAATCTTGTGGCCCTTGGACCTAACATAAATATATTTGAGCAAACTATAATGTCCATAATAATACTATGGTATAGAGATATTACTTCCGTAACCGTGATTATAAAAACAAATTATTTATAATAAATTAAAAAATGCACTTGAGGATAAAAATAATAATAACATAAAATATTTGAAGTAGATAAATTGTTATCTTTACTCTATGTCATCAATAAAAAATTGGTGATTGCTTTGACCAGAGTTTCGAATTTTCACACCACTGCAAGGGGTACAGCTGTGGCAGGATCTGCTGGTCTGGCATTATATTTGTATTTTTATCACAAAAAATAATAAATATATTAGTTGTCGCCCATCATGGAAAAAAATGCTTGCATTTCAAGCAATGGGTAGGTGCATATAACGCGTCCGAACATCACATTCAACGAAGCTTCTAACTCCAGAATCCGCAGACAGTTCAAATAACAAAGTTCAGCACCCTCAGAGAGTGAGATCTCAGAAACTGGTATCTCCAACATTTCAGTTTGGGGTACCCTTTCTCCAAACCCCCTAAAAAAAAAAAAAAGAAGAAACAAAAAGACAAAAAACTATATTCTATACTTATCTCTGTTATTCTCTTGATTGAGCAGCTGTGTGTTTTTTTCTCAGTGTTGTTCTATCGTTTTCACTTTCTTGTTGTTCACAGGTTTGTTCAATGTCAGAGGTCAATCATGAGTTTGTAGAAAAACAAAATTTAGTCTGTGATGGGTTCCACCAAGTTGGTGTTGTTAAATTATGCCCATATCCATTTGAGTTTATTCTAAGCTTCTGGTGTGTAACTTTGACCTTAAAAAACACAGCATTCTTCTGAGTAATTACTCATTATTATTACTGTTCATTCCTCTCAATCAACAAATAAAAGGGAGAGAAAGCCATACGTTTTTTCTTGTTTTTGTTTGTTCTTACAAAAATGAAACACATTCACCGTCCTTCCTTTCTTCCCGGATCCGTTAACCGAGCGCGGTTTCTTGTTTCTACACAAAATAAGGCACCTTCGAGAAGTAATACATATTTGGCTAGAATGTTCTCTATGAGTTGTGATGAACACAAAACACAACACTTTATTTGTTTTCTTTTGTCACTATTTGAATATTTGGTATTTATTGCTGTGTTTTGGGATAAAACCAAGTGACTAAAGCGGAATCTAAAGTACTTGGTTTCACACGATGGCCGTGAAAGAAGCCTATTTTGGAAGCACTCGGAAGCACACGTTGCTGTTTCTCCATCTGCTTTCTGTTGCTTCACGTTTCCGAGTGCTCTCAGTTTTTCACATTTGATTACACGAAGTTTGGTGAATCCATAATAAAATGGCAACTGTGTCCTGGAACTTTATTAGCTTCAAGACAACCTTTACCAACTCTCTTTTCAATCCAAACTTAAGTTTCATCCAAGAAGGAGACACAAAATAAATTAATTGAAAAAAAAATAAAAAGAAAGAAGAAGAAGAAGAAGAAGAAGAAACAAATCTCTATACAGCGCTGTTTACCTCTGTTCTAATAAGCTTTCTAATTTATGATCCTTTCAGGTGTTAAATGATTTTTTATTCGTTTATTTTTATTTTTATGTGTTGCTGATGTCGTTTAGTGTCAATTGTTTTGCATATAGGTGGAGTATAGAACGGCGCGGTGGTCTGAGATGGGTGCAGAGAATGGCTCGGATTGCAAAGGGAATAAACATGATGATGAGGCAACCACATCAGAGAATCATGCTGAATCCAGCAAGAACGGTGAAAAGGAAGAGAAGGTCAAGAAAAAGGAGAAACCTGAAACGGTGCCGTTTCACAAGCTGTTCTCCTTTGCAGACTCCACTGACATTCTGCTGATGGCTGTCGGGACCATTGGTGCCATTGGGAATGGCTTGGCTTTGCCACTCATGACGTTACTGTTCGGTCAAATGATTGATAGCTTTGGAAACAATCAGCAGAGCACAGACGTAGTGAAAGAAGTTTCCAAGGTACCAAAAAAATAAAAAAGAGAAACGTGGAATGAACTAATAATAACAAACACGCTCTTATAGTTGCTTGATGAGTTTAATAGATGCTGCTGAGGTTTGTAGTTATTTTGTAAATTTGCTTTTGAATCACTCTTTAGACCTCTTTAGTTATGGTCATTTTTTGCAGGTCTCTCTTAAATTTGTGTATTTGGCAGTAGGATCTGGTTGTGCGGCATTCCTCCGTAAGTATAATTTGCAATTAAGTTTACTGCGGTATTTATGTTGATTAGCTTAAATCACTGGACTGTTTTTTTTTTACATGAGGAAAAAGACACTGAACTTAACAGAATCGTACGTTTTGAATTTTCAGAGGTGGCTTGTTGGATGGTAACAGGAGAGAGACAGGCTGCACGAATTAGGGGATTGTATTTGAAAACTATACTGAGACAAGATGTTGCTTTCTTTGACAAAGAAACAAACACCGGAGAGGTGGTTGGGAGGATGTCAGGTGACACGGTTCTCATACAAGATGCCATGGGTGAGAAGGTATTATTACGCTGCAAACACTTACATTATTTACCACCAAGAGCATTGATATTCCAACACTCTAAAGTGGAAGGTTTCCAATTGGGACACTTATTTTATCACATTAAATATAATAAATGGATGAAAAAAAATCCGAGTGATGATCGGGTGACAATGAGAGAAAACTCTAGAATAATGACAAAAAAAAGAAGGGAAAGAAACATTCACATTATGTATTTTAGGCTTGATAAGAGCAAAATAAGCCACTTTTGAATTAACTGAAAATCTGAAATTTTGCTTGTTTATACAGGTTGGGAAGTTTATTCAGCTAATAGCAACATTCATTGGGGGATTTGTGATAGCCTTTATCAAAGGGTGGCTTCTTACCGTTGTCATGTTGTCCACTCTTCCACTCCTTGTTGTGGCTGGAGCTTCTATGGCCATGATTATAGGCAGGATGGCTTCGCGAGGCCAAACTGCTTATGCAAAAGCTGCACACGTAGTTGAACAAACAATTGGCTCAATAAGAACTGTATGTTGTTCTCAAATCTAAGTGGAAAAATCTATAATTTATCAGTTGAATTTGCTTAATTCTTTATGCTTACATGGGAGTGCTATCATAATTAGTGTTCTTACCGAGTGTGTATTACCAGGTTGCATCTTTTACGGGAGAAAAGCAAGCAGTGTCTACTTATAGCAAGTTTCTTCTGGATGCATACAAATCAGGAGTTCATGAAGGTTCCATTGCCGGAGTGGGTCTAGCCACAGTCATGTTTGTTATTTTCTGTGGTTATGCTTTGGCTGTATGGTTTGGTGCAAAGATGATAATGGAAAAAGGATACAACGGTGGCACGGTGATTAATGTGATTATTGCTGTGTTAACAGCTTCCATGTAAGTAGCTTCATCTAAAATTTCTTAGTCTTTGATCAACACAACTGCGCATTAGTGTAGAGATAAATAGATTCATACAACTTATTTGCATAATTATGTTTTAGGTCTCTTGGTCAAGCATCCCCTAGCATGAGTGCTTTTGCTGCGGGTCAGGCTGCAGCTTACAAAATGTTTCAGACAATTAGGAGGAAGCCAGAGATAGACGCTTATGATCCAAATGGAAAAATATTAGAGGATATTCAAGGTGACATAGAATTAAGGGAGGTTTATTTCAGTTATCCAGCCAGACCTGAGGAGCTGATATTCAATGGGTTTTCTCTTCGGATATCAAGTGGTACCACTACAGCTTTGGTTGGACAAAGTGGAAGTGGAAAGTCTACAGTTATCAGTTTGGTAGAAAGATTCTATGATCCACAGGCAGGTGAAGTTCTTATTGATGGCATTAACCTGAAAGAATTTCAACTTAGGTGGATCAGAGGAAAAATTGGCCTTGTCAGCCAGGAGCCTGTGTTATTTGCATCTAGCATTAAAGAAAACATTGCATATGGAAAAGAGGGGGCAACGATTGAAGAGATAAGATCTGCTACTGAACTTGCAAATGCTGCTAAGTTCATTGATAAACTGCCACAGGTTCTAGGTTCTAACCAGAATACTAAAATTTAAAAGCTCATTCCATGTTCGTAATCTTGTCAATTCTTAAGTAACAAGATGATTTCTACCTCTACATCCAGGGATTGGACACAATGGTTGGCGAGCATGGAACTCAGTTGTCTGGTGGACAGAAGCAGCGTATCGCCATTGCAAGAGCAATCTTGAAAGATCCAAGAATTCTACTTCTAGATGAAGCTACAAGTGCACTTGATGCAGAATCCGAAAGGATAGTGCAAGAGGCTTTGGACAGGATCATGGTCAACCGAACTACTGTTGTCGTGGCACATCGCCTGAGCACAGTAAGGAATGCTGATACGATTGCTGTTATTCATAGAGGGAAGATGGTAGAGCAAGGTACCACACAAGTTTACTGAAAACATGAACACTCTTTATGATACTCTTCTTAACATGTTATAATTTGCAGCATCATATTTTTCTAACAATCTTCTTGGAGGATAATTAACTCTATGAAATCATCTTCTTGGAGGATAATCAACTCTATGAAATCATTAATGTGTTCACATTTGAAAGGAGGAAAAGATGCATCCCCGTATTGCATTTCGTGTGTATCGACTATGATTCAAATTATCACATGTTTTATTGTACATGACTTACTACACAACTTTAATGTGTTTATTATATAGGCACACACTCAGAATTACTCAACGATCCTGAGGGAGCATACTCTCAGCTTATACGCTTACAAGAAGTGAACAAGGTATCAGAAGAAACATCAGACCATCAAAGCAAGGGTGAACTGTCAGCAGAGTCCTTTAGACAGTCCAGTCAAAGGAGATCACTCCAAAGATCTATCAGTAAGGGATCATCTGTGGGGAATAGTAGTCGCCACTCATTTTCAGTTTCATTTGGTTTGCCGACAGGCATTAATGTCTCTGAGTCAGAGCAGGAAAACTTGCAACCTAAGGAACAAGCGCGGAGGTTCCACTCCGGCGCCTTGCCTCCCTCAATAAGCCAGAGATTCCAGCGCTTCTAATTGGATGTTTGGCAGCCATAGGAAATGGCGTCATACTTCCAATATTTGGCGTGTTGATTTCCAGTGTCATTAAAACATTTTATGAACCATTTGATGAGATGAAAAAGGACTCCAAGTTTTGGGCACTAATGTTTATGGTACTTGGTCTTGCATCATTACTGATAATTCCAGCAAGGGGCTACTTCTTTTCTGTGGCTGGATGCAAATTAATCCAACGTATCAGGCTACTATGTTTTGAGAAGGTGGTCAACATGGAGGTTGGTTGGTTTGATGAGCCTGAGAACTCAAGTGGCGCAATTGGTTCGAGGCTCTCAGCAGATGCTGCATCTGTTCGTGCCCTTGTTGGCGATGCACTGGGACTACTAGTTCAAAACTTAGCATCTGCATTGGCAGGTTTGATTATTGCTTTCGTCGCAAGCTGGGAGCTGGCATTGATTATTCTAGTCTTGATTCCCTTAATTGGAGTAAATGGATACGTTCAAATGAAATTCATGAAGGGATTCAGTGCAGATGCAAAGGTGAGTTTATTTTCCATAGCTATCCAAAGCTACATAAGCAACTGTATAATTAGGCTATCACAAAAATTTTCAATATGGTAATGCAAATTGATGCAGATGATGTATGAGGAAGCAAGCCAAGTTGCTAATGACGCAGTTGGAAGCATAAGGACAGTTGCTTCATTTTGTGCTGAAGACAAGGTTATGGAACTATATAGGAAGAAATGTGAAGGCCCCATGAAAACAGGGATAAGGCAAGGGATGATCAGTGGATCAGGATTCGGGATCTCATTTTTCTTACTCTTTAGTGTCTATGCAACAAGTTTCTATGCTGGAGCTAGACTTGTTAAGGCGGGGAAGGCAACATTCTCAGATGTCTTCCGGGTAACCAACTCTCTCACACTAGTTTGTCTTGCTTTTTTCCTTCTTAAAATTGTAGCAATTTTCATGTTTTTTCAGGTTTTCTTTGCGTTAACTATGGCAGCTATTGGAGTTTCCCAATCAAGCTCCTTTGCTCCTGACTCTAGCAAAGCCAAGTCAGCTACTGCTTCCATATTTGGAATAATTGACTCAAAGTCAAAGATAGATCCAAGTGATGAGTCTGGCACCACACTGGATAGTGTTAAGGGTGAAATCGAGATCCGTCATGTAAGCTTCAAATATCCATCTAGGCCAGATATACAGATTTTTCGGATCTCAGCTTGGCTATCCATTCTGGCAAGGTAAAGTTTGAGTTCTATTTTATTTTCAAAGGCACTTAAATGCATGTTAGTTGTAACTAACGGCTATTATCACATTTTTGTTGTTCCAGACGGTGGCCCTTGTTGGTGAAAGTGGGAGTGGGAAATCCACAGTGATTGCCTTATTGCAAAGATTTTATGATCCTGAGTCAGGTGAAATCACACTTGATGGGGTAGAAGTTCGGCAATTACAGCTCAAATGGTTAAGGCAGCAAATGGGCCTTGTAAGCCAAGAGCCAGTGTTGTTCAACGACACTATCCGTGCCAATATTGCCTATGGCAAAGGAGGCAATGCAACTGAAGCAGAAATCATAGATGCAGCAGAACTAGCCAATGCTCATAAGTTCATTAGTGGCTTACAACAGGTAAAAATAAATTTTAAAAAAATGCCTAAACACTTTTTTTTAGCCTTACAGTGTTTTTTTGTGGAAGTAATTTTTGTTAGAATTAATTTCGAGGTAAAATAAGTTATGTTTAGTAGTTTGATTTGAAAGGTAATTTTGATTTAAAAAAATAAAAAAAAGTAAAAATATAGAAGCAATACTTTTTAACTTCTATCCATAATTGATTTTGCAAAATACATTCAATAGAAAATCAAACACAATGAAAAAAAAAGTGTAAAATTGATTTTATGTGTTCCAAAATCAATTAAAAAAGCTCCCAGCAGAAAATCAAACAAAGACTTTATATTTGTTACATTTCTTTGCAATAGTATAATGGGTTTTTCAAACGCTGAGTGAAGAATTAAAAATTAAAAATTTTGATTGAAAAATTTGGCTTTTAAGCTTTTAATGCATTGAAGGTATTATAAATAATTAAAACTTTTATTTTGTTAATTTTCTTAAACAATGTGCTTGGTTCGCAAAACCCTATTAGCAAAGCTCTCTCCCTTAGTCTAGGGAGCTTCATCATATGGAGGACTTGGATAGATAGGAACGAAAAAGATTTTTGAGAGGAAAGATACTGGCCCCCATATAACCTTTAGACATTAGCAAATCCCTACATGATGAATATAGAAGAACCAATACTCTTATTTCATTTCTCTTCTAAGAGCTATCTGTAGTGTTTCAGTACACTATCTGGGTTCCCCCTCTTTTTGTAAGCTGTTGTCCGATTAAACCAGCACCTATTTCGTTTAATGAAATGAAATCTTCTATTTTTGTTAAAAAGAAAATGGAAAAAAAAAAACCTATTATAATCCGGACTGTCTTATTGGGTGAAGTGTTCACATTGGCCTTGACTTCATCTTTTTGCCATAAATCACAGGGTTATGATACTGTAGTAGGTGAGAGGGGAACCCAATTATCTGGTGGGCAGAAGCAACGAGTGGCAATTGCACGTGCTATAATTAAAAGTCCAAAGATATTGCTACTCGATGAGGCAACTAGTGCGTTGGACGCAGAGTCAGAGAGAGTTGTTCAAGACGCACTAGACAAAGTCATGGTGAACAGGACCACTGTGGTCGTGGCACATCGCTTGTCTACGATAAAGAACGCAGATGTGATTGCTGTGGTGAAAAATGGGGTTATAGTAGAGAAAGGAAGGCATGATACGCTCATTAACATCAAGGATGGATTTTACGCTTCATTAGTCCAACTTCACACAAGTGCTTCAACAGTGTGAATTTTGCTTTTTTGTCGCAGTCTATTCTCTCTTTTCTTTTCTATTTGTTTTTTAACCTCTATTTACTTAAGTATATGAGAAGTGCGCATTAAAGTCAATACCTAACCTTTCTTTCCCCTTTATGCAAGAAAAGAAGTGCACATGAAAGCCAAGACTTAACCTTTGTTTCCCTTTTTATGTAAGAGAATTTATTCAAAGTTATCTTTGATGTAAATCTCATTGGATAACCAAGAAAACGTGAAAAGCTATGGCAATTGCCTACGGTAGCTTAAAGATAAAGCAAATTTTATCATTGGTACCGTTCTATGTTCTCTCCCAAAACTTTCTTAAATTATTTTGGCTTGTGGATTTCAATTATTAAAGAGATTGTTTCCTATACATAATTGGAACATCTCATATTATCTTATGTGCACCCATAAAAATGATTATTTTTCAGTTTCTTTTAACATACACTCATCTATTTATGAATATTCTATCAATTTTTTTATGAGCATGTCCAAAAATAATTTGTTAAAATTGTGTCTATATAATAATTTTTGTTTCAATTATTGTCTTTGATATATTCTGCACGTTCTGAAGCATTACACCACAACTACAATTTGAAAATATTTTGGAATTCTTTGGCAGCTACGAACTTCTTTTTTTTTTTTTTTTTTAAAGATGTTCCTTTAAAGTAAAGATAATTATAATATGAGAAAGAAAGGAGTCAACTATTCTTAAATTATTTGATGAAATTTGCATAAAGTGATAATTATTAGTTTAAGAATTCTCATTCTTTTATTTTACAACTATACTCACTTTAGAATATTTAAATGTTAATTTTTTTGGCCTATGCTTGAACAAGCTCAATTAAATGGAGGGCTATTTATTTTCTTTTAGCAAAAACGCTCACTTCACTTTAGCGGAATGATACCCTACCAATTTTATGATAACATGTATACTTCACTTTATCAATAAAATTTCATGCTACACAGATTTCATACCCCGAAAATCAAATGGACTTTTCCTTTTTTGTCCTTACCTTAGTCCTTGATGATGATGATTTCATCGACCAAAAAAGACAAAAAAGAGAAGTAGTAGATGATTTCATTTTTTAATAATTGCAGCTCTACTAGTGACTTTTCTAATTTCTCTCTCTAATAAGTTACTTTACAATTGAAGCACTTCAAGTTCGACGAAGGCACCTGGAAACAAATAAAAAATTGCTTGTATCGAACCTGAATGTACATTTTTTTTATTGGAAGAATATGGGTTTGTTTAGATACTTTTTTCACAAAATTTTATAAATAAAATATTAAAAATAATAAAATTCAGTTTTCAGTTTTTATTTGTTATTTTTATTATTTTATTCATAAAATTAAAAAATATAAAACATGAAAAATAAAAACTAAAACCAATCAAACCCCTACATTTTTCTTTTAAAATGCAAAGCACACATTGTAAAAAAAATGAGGGAAGGACACTTGATTATTTTATCATTGTGCATTAAGCACTGAAAACGAATTTGGAATATTTAATTTAAGTCGAAAATATATTTTTTATTTCTATTTATAATATTTAACTTTATTTCATTTCAAATCAAATTTTGATTTATTTTTATAAATTATTTTTAATTTTCTATTCACTGTTTTTTTTTTTATCGTTATAGATATTTCAAATTTACATAAAAAATTATTGTAGATTATATGAACCAATGAAAAATTAACTATAAGAAGATAAATGAAAAATGTAAACTTTTTTGGTTTCTGAATTCCACACTTACTCTTTCGTCTAATTTCAACATATTGTAGTATTACAACTTTAATATATGATACTATAATAATAATTGAAAAGAATCATGTTAAAATCTTTGTGGTTAAATTAAATATAGAATAAGTTATTTTAATTTCTCCTAAGATTTGATCAAATGTATCTTGACTCTCTTATATTTGTGTGGGTAATATTGACCTCTCCTAAATGTATTATGTACTATACAATAGAAGGGAGAACAATGTAATAATCTTATAAATTCAAAAGAGATCGATATGATGGTTTTATACATGGATCTCCTGAAAAAATTTTATAAATAAAAAAAGTCAAGATAAATTTCACTAAAAATTAAGGAAGGTCAATGTAATTTTTTCTTTAATATATATGCAAATTAAATTAAAATCTTTTAAAATAAGGGTTAAATAAGAATAGTTTATTTTTTAAATTTACGTTAATAAAATTAAATTTACTACTATTACTATATATGAAAACATGTAAGTTAGAGATACAACAATTAATTTGAGAATTAAATAAAGCTTTACAGAAATTCCATAATCTTCCCCAAGATGAGAGGTCAGGACGATAATGTTGAAGATCAAACAATTAATGTGCGAACGTCATGCATGACGAAGTTGCATTATTTTAATAACTAATAATAAAGGGTGGGAATCATCCAACCAAATCTAAATGTCGCCTGTTGTTTGGTAGTGTTCAATGCTTGCCGCTAACCTAGCATATATTTTTGATAAAAAATATATATATTCACGTAAAGAATAGAATAAAAGGTCACGGGGGCTTAGCCTATATGACAAGCAACCAAGTATTTAATTCGGCGAAATCCAGTGGAACGGTACCTAATATGTACTCATCAGTTGATTTCTAGAAGACAGGGACGCTATCGGCAGTGTGTGCAATCTAATCCATTACCATATCCAGGTCAATAACAATCGGGGAGACAAAAGGGGGCATATGTGTTGCTTTCGAGTTGACTAAACCGAAAGTTGCACATTTCCTGAACGAAAACAATAAAATAAATAAAGCTATGATTATCGGTTTATTATATAAATACATATGAGATATGCTTTTAAGATTAACTCTAGTTTAAGAATGTGACTATTGTCACTCTTATTTATTTAATAACACTCTATTAATTATTTTCACTTAGACTATACCTCAAATATCCTCAAGCTATTTTAAATAATCAGCTTTTGTTGTTTTATTTTTAAAACTAAATTAAAAATTATACATTAGAATCTCAATTATTTATTATTACTCTTTATATTTTTATTTGTGATATTTTAAATGGCTTTAATTGAAAATTTATTTTATATTAAGCTAAGTGTGAGTGTTGTAATCTCACATCCATTAAAAAAGAACCAAATCAATAGTATATAAAATGGGGTCCTGTGTATTTATTGTGTTAATGTCTTGGATCAATATAGTTGTCCTTGATAGAAGGCACAACTGAATTAGCAAAGAAATTTCATTTGGATATCCCTATTAATGACTTTGATATTTGTTTTAACTAAAGTCATTTAGAAATATCACGAGTAAAAAATGAAAATAGATAATTGAGATTCTAATGTACAATTCTTAATTTAGTTTTAAAAATATAACAAAAAACTAAATATTCAAAATACCTTAAGGGTATTTGAGGAATAGTCTAAATACAAGCAATTAATAAAGAGTGACATTAGACAAATCAAAGTGGTAATAGTCACTCCCCTAGTTTAATAGTAAAAATATAAGGATTGAATTGTACCAAAAAAAAAGTATAAAGATTGTACTATCCTTTTACAAAAGAAAAAAAAATTACTTTCATTCTCACCAAATAGTAGAAATTTAGAGAGTATACAATTTTTCCTATAAAAGTCATTTTCTTAAATTTTAAACTCATATTTATCTAGAAGTCAAAGTTACTTGAATCTTTTCAAAATTGAAAAGTAATGTTAGTTTCAATTTTCCAAACTAACTTTCATCATATTTTTTGTTTTTGTGCTTTTGTTTTTTATTTTCACTGGCCAACTATATCCATCGTGTGAATTGTATATAGAAAATCTAACAAAGCGTAAGTGGATTTTATTGTTCTTTGAGGAGAAGGCTACCATAGTTAGGATGACAATGAGAACTTAGTCGCTGGGATATTTGTAGGGACTCCTTCATTTGTATTCCTATCTATGGACAATTTTTTTTTTCTATAGAGATAGATATGGGGACAAAAGTCTCTCCGCGATTAGTATGGAATGGGGATTATGCCTCCTGCCTCGCAAAGACCCCTCCCGAAAGCATTCTAATAATTTTGAGATGATATTATATAATTAGAGTGGACAGTGTACTCGTCAACCTATTAGATTCCTCAGAGTCTTTGCCCAATACTCGGACTTTAGACTGAAGGGCTTATGGACTGATCGATATGCTTGCCGACCTCTTAGATTTCCTAGCTTCTCCACCCAATACGTAAACTTGAGGTCGAGAAGCCTATGGAGTAGTCAATACACTCATCGACCCTATCGATGTGCCAATCTCTCGCCTAATACTTAGACTCGGGGCTAAAGGGTTCGTGAACCCATTGCAGGAACCAATCCATCATTCCTCAATCTACCAAACACACGGGCCGAACAAAGTAATGCCCACATGATGAATATTCCCTTTCATAATCGTACTGTAATCATTGCCTCCATCATGGCCCCTATGACCTTTGCTCAACGAATCCCCAAAACCATGCCCTGATCATAACTCCATATCAATGACTATCATGTATATATGCCCCCCATGGCTAGGAGTAAGGTTAACTCAATCCTTAGCCTAAACGCTAGCCTACCCTAAACAAGAACATTTTGGCACTGTCTATGAGAAGTGGTAAAACTTGCCCTTCAAGCACTAATTTTTTTATCCGATAGTGTGTGAGTCACC
Organism: Dalbergia oliveri; assembly: GCA_030441495.1. NCBI lineage: Eukaryota > Viridiplantae > Streptophyta > Magnoliopsida > Fabales > Fabaceae > Dalbergia > Dalbergia oliveri. The sequence continues at coordinate 25,965 of JAMLFY010000292.1, read as the reverse complement.
ATTTTCATAGTTAATATGCATAGCCACCATTATTCCACGATCCAAAACAATCCACCCAATATTCAAAACCATTGTGAAATTTTTACACCAATCCTTGCTAAACCACTCCCTACAATGAACAATGGTGAACCCAATGCCATCCCGAACCCAACCTTGGAAACCAAGCCTAGTAAAACATGCAACATCCAATTAACCAGATGAACCATCATAACACCTCCATGAAGGACCATGGTGACTCTCATGGTCGGCCTTCCCACAATGCTGAATCTCAACCATCTTCCTGCCCTTCACTCACAACACCTCTACCTCATCCCACCTATCGAGCCAAACCCTCTCCCAATTACACCGAAACCCCACCCTGATGGCCTTTTCACCAAGTTTATCATACCACAAAGGAATGTGTCAGGCTCATATATTTGATAGAGTCTAGTTAGATGCAGACAACTTGAAAAATACATTGCAAGAAGTCACCGTCATACTAAATAAACCCCAAAGAGAGATACTTGAAATGATCCCCAAACATGCCAACTGATTGAAGAGGTTCAAAGCATCAGGGATAATAAATATCATTTAGGAGGATTTGTAGAGGGAGGACAATCCGACTCAACCCATAGAAAGCATCTTAGGGATATCCAATCAGGAGAGTGTGGTGCGTGCTTCTAATGAATCGACCTCCCCCCTTAGATCACCTTTCTAATGAAGACTTCCAAGGGTTGACATAAATCAAAATGATGTGGTGATATTGTAAGTAGAAAGTAGCAAGAGAAGAGATGGTTGACTTGTGCTTGTAAATCCTTTTAGTTTCTGAAAACTAAACAAAATCTATCAAGTGATTTCACTTGAAGGCGTGAAAAAAATGTTAATAAGCTTGAGAAAGTAGCTATCTGAAGTAGTTGAAAACTAAGCAAGCTTCAGAACTATTTTAAATTGATTTTCAAAAAGCCACATAACAGAAATTGAAACAAGTGCTGAAAGTTAAAGAGATAGAGAAAGAGAGATATTACTTAAGGAATTTTATATTGATTCCTGAAATACTACCTACATCTAGTTCTCAATAATCTTGTTAAGTTCTACTAATCAAACACTTTCTCAACCTTAGAAAATAAAAGATTCTTTGAATAGCCTTCTCAAGCTATCAAGTGAGCAATAGTTCCAATTTACTCTTACTTACAAGTAGTTTTGTGCTAGCCTTTCCAAGCTAATCTCACTTGATCACTCCTGGAATCAGGGTACAAGAGAAATAAGTTTTGAGTTGCTACACTCCAAGAGCAAAACACTTTAGTCACTTAAGAATAAAACATGTTTAAGGATATGACTTGAGAAACTTCTTTCTAATTCTTCCTAAGAAGAAAATGTTTGGTAAGATGTACAAGAAGGAAGATTTTATTTACAGCAACTAATTACAATGAAAAAGATGAATTTCAGAAAGTGTTAGAAAGTTTCAGCGCTTGTTATGCCAAAAAAAACTTCTTCATGTTTAAAGGCTTCATCATTTTATACTTGGATTTTAAAATGGACCATTGTGCCTTGATTTTTTTTTCTCTAGACACGTGTTGATCTTCCTTTTTGTGTCCTAGGAAATGTACTCTAGAAGATTAGCTAAGTTGTATCAGAGTTACCCTAGTTGGTACTGATCGTTGACATGGTTTCTGAATAAAACTTTAGAAACTATTTTGACTTTCTAAATGTAGTTTCTGACTTTTTCTTCTAAGATACAAGGAATGTCCAAGCATAAAATTGACATGTAAATGTTAATACTTTCTAAGTTTTTGACTTGATTTGAAATTCAAATCTCATTTAGTTTATATTGACCAAGTGTAGTTTCTGATAGAGATCCGTTTTTCTGATGCAGTTATACACTTTTTGAGTAATTTGTTTGTCTTCTGAGCTTGATAAAAATCTTTTCACAATGTAGATATTCTTTAGAGATGATTACTCACGTGATTAATGAAGATGTGCTTGGTATGATCATGATAAGTCACTTTCTCCACTAGACATGCATTTTCTGAACATGCGAATTGCTTTTTGAACATCCAAACTTAGTTTCTGATGTTATGTCTTACTTCTCGTATCTCTTACATATTTCAGTTCACTTTCTTGAACTATTTTTCACATCTTTATAATACTGAATCTCTTTGAATGAGATTTTAATCATGTCAAAACATGATATTGTGAAAAATATATCACGAATTGAACTTATATGTTATGAGAATAATCCCTTAATTACCTTAGAAACTCAAGCAAACTATTAGTCTATTATTCAAAATATTTTAACAAAATTTGCTTTGTTGTCATTCAAAACATGTGCTACAATAGATTTTTTAAGGATTCTGAGCTAGCAGAAATAAGTTGCTTAGTGAACTTTGAAGTAAGAAGGATTCTAGTTGATCAAGTCAATTAAACAAAAGATAATATTTATTGATGCCTCTTGAAAACTTGGGTTGACATAAAAGAAAACCTAGTTCTCTTTCATAATTCATTAGTTGATTTCGTAGGTCAATGTGTTTCCGTGAAAGACATGTTGAGCTATTGTTCACCTTCATCGCGATCTGGATAGTACCGATAAATTATCTAGTCATGGAGGGTCCATACAATGCCATATTTGAGTAACCTTCCCTTAACATATTAGGGGCCATTGTCTGGACATTTGATCCAATAATGAAATTCCCCTTATTGGATGGGAGAATCGGTGTAATTAGAGTGGACCAAAGAAAAGCAAGACTTTGTTATGAAGATTTTTTGAGCATGAAGGTGGACCTACAAAGAATGGTAGTATAGATGGAAATCGAGCTTCTTGGCCCTTGGGTTGATTTTGTAACAACCTAAAAATTAACCTGACATTTTAAGTCGCATTAAGGCTAACTATGAGTCATTACTCTTTTGTTCTTAGTTTTAACTTGATTTTAAAATATGGTATCCAAAAGATACGTGTAATTTAAAAAAAAATGTTTGAATAGAACTTATACCTTATGCTTGAAGCACAATAGCTATTTGTACTGTCAATCGTGAACATAACAAAATCATTGGACATAAATAACTATCCATACATATCAAAATAATTTAAATCCATCACAACATAACCTGGACATAGCACCTAATCATCATGTATATAAATAATATGCAATACAATCTCCACATAAGATATTTAAATAGATACATAAACCAACATAGTAAATCGACCATTGAACATCTGGTCACTCTCAAATGCTTATGTCATAATGTAGCCTTAATCAAAATCATAAAAACTAAACATAAACAAATGTGAATAAACATAATTGTTCCCTGGGCTGACTCCAATGCTCATTGAATCCTTCCTGCATAACTCTTATGCCAACCTCTTCTGAAGACAAAATGGAAGCAAGGTTGACAAATCATAATTTCTCAATAGGGTTTTGGTTATAACTAAGCGTAATCTTGGTTGTCCTCAACTACTTTGGTTTATCCTAAAAAGGTGAATGTGCATCAAAGGATCATTTTAGAGGTTTAGAAAATGTTTAGTCCAAAGTGGATTTTGTTTACAACATAGTCTTTGTATCGTGGATGCAACATATTCTTAATTGATGCATGGCAATATATAATCAAACATGGATGCATTTCATTAACATAGTCATCACACAAATTTTCTTTTCCTTCTCTTTGGTGACTTAATTTAATCTTTGCTCTAGCCACCTTTGATCTTTATTTCTTTTCTCTTTCTCTAATTCTAAGGTTATGAGCTCATATTTTCCCAATTATCACGACATATAAATCCCAACTTATAAACGTAGGAGGGGGCGTGTAGATCACATTCTTTTGCCAACAAACGCTGGGGACTAAAGGATTTTGGATCACCTTCCCTTGCCAGTGAGACTAGGAACCGAAGGATCACATTTATGTGTCTTAAATGTCACCACATTAATCATATTCTTAATGCATGCACATAGGTAAACATGGTTCTTTATTATCCTCATCTTTAAACTTTACCATATCAGTGCATGAAAATAAATGAACTTAATATCAATTATTGCTAGCATAATAATGTTCTCATGTGAAAATTGTTCTAAGTTCACAATTTTGACAAAAATCAGCATCATAGCAACTAAACACGAATCTCCCCAAAATTGACACTTGTCATAAATCTCATGCATATGCATCCACAATTTATTAAACACATGCAATCTCATGATCAATCATTATGGATTTTAAAATCTCATAATCATACATATTCTAGCTCATAGAAAATCTCATACCAAGTTGTGTGACCTTGCATTACCACATGATGAAAAATCTCATAGGTAGCAAGAGCATCCATAATACACACATGCAATATTTTTGTGAGGCAAAAATAAGACTTTACACATAGTTTCCTCATTTTAAACCCCATGAAAACTCTAAGTTTACTTATGAGAATTCTTATGAGGTAAAAACAACACCTTCTAGTGACTTTACTTCTTCTAACTATATTACAATTCTAAGTTCAATTATGAAACTTTATAATTTACTAAACCATACTTACAGGATTTAGCATTTTGTTTTAACTTATGATTCTTTTTGTGACTCAAAACTAAGTCTTTTGGGCTCTAAACTTCCTTATTAAGTCTTATGGTTATAAAGCCTCACTTTCTCTCGTGTTTACTAATTCATGTGACTTAAGATTTACAAAACTCACTCTAAACTTTTTTCCTTGCTCAAATCCACATTTTGCAAAGGAATAGATTAATGACTTGCCTTGTAAGCCTTTTCCTTAAATCCAAAATTACTAAAAATTCTTTAAACTTCAAGAAAACTGAAGAATCACATCTAAAACTCATTATTTTGGAAACAAACATATCTTTAACATCATCAAATCAACATCTCTCGAGCTTTGTGTGTAACGTTCAATTTCATGTTGTGCAAAATTACCAAAATGACTCTGTAATTTTCACAGAGATTTGAAGGTTGAACAATCCTTAATTAGGAATTTTAACATTAGGATAACATTATCTGAGGCTTGGATAGCAATTTGTGTGAAAATCGCAAATCTCAATTTTTCGAGTGTAAAATAACTAAAATGCCCTTGAGGTCATTTTTGCCCAAAAATTAAAGATATCCAATTATGTTTGAAGGGAATATTTGTAATGCATAGGTAAAAATCTCAACTCCCAATTTTACCATAGGTAAAATTACCAAATTACCCCTGGTAATTTAACACAAGATTGAGTAACCTTCAAACCTGATTATCACCCAGGAAGTTTAAAATGTTTGTTACAAGTACTATGTAATATTTGGAAGTGTTTGGATTCAGGGAGTTTTTATGTGAAATGACTTCTTTACCCTAGTTGGTGCTTAATAAGCTCACTTAAGTGATTAAGGCAATATTAAGCTCTAATTCATTTCAAATTGATTTCATTCATTAATCTTGGGTTAAAAATAATTACTTGAGGTTAAAAATAATTACTTGAGGTAATTAGAGCCTAAGAATTGTTTAAGGAAAATTTACTTTCTTTCTTAATTACAAGGACTCATATAAAATCAATAATGTTAAGAATAAGGTAAATCTAGTGCATTTTCTTTTTGTCTTAAGATTAGGACTTATGTTACTAATTGATTTTCAACTCAATTGAGATTAACTTCATTACTAGTATAAGATTACTCTTTTACCTTCTCTTGGTAAATCCTAAACACTTGATTTTTACCATTTACACTAAATTACCAATTCATAATTCACTACCTAATTAAATATGCTATCCTACATATCCTACCACTTATCAAAGAATCAACATTGTCCCCCATTACCCCCAAACAAAGCCACGGCCTCCATGCTCTCCATCACCTCATGATTTAATTTTTTTTTCAATAAATAATACACACAAACATATCATTACCTTACCATTTGCTTTTTTGGAGTTGTCTTGCTCAAGATTGCTTAAAAAATTCTCTAATTCTCTCAAGAACTCTAAGCTTTCTTCTTCTTCCTCCTCCATCTCCAAGAGACTCCATTCTTGATTTCATCCAAGTTCTCAACCTCAAACTAACACATCTCCATCATAAATCAACTCCTAAACACCTAAACTTTCCATTTTCAAACACAAGAACACAAGAAAAATCCTTCCTCCATTCTAACTTCCCTTGGCTAAAATCATCACCATCATTAGGAGCAGATTTTATTCTTGTTACTTCATAAAAGATCTAGCTTTTTCTTTTGAAAACAAGAAACAACTTGGTAAGAATTTATTTCATGTTCTTTTCTTTAAATTTCGTTTCTATGACTTGATGATGAGGAATCATGGTGGTGGTTGTGAATCCATCATATAATAGACCTCTAAAGCTCAAGGTTTAGTTCTTGTTGTCAAAAAATTAATGGAATAATTGTTAATTTTCTTTAAGTTGATTCTTTTTGAGCTTGATAATGAGTTCAAGAAATAAGGTTCTTGGAACCATGGTAATAAGAATTCTAAAGTTCACTTTCTTTTTGTTAAGATTATTTGGAGTCAAAGAGTTTGATTCTTTAAAACTCTTGAGTTTTGAGCTTAACAAGATATAAAATGAACTTGCATCCATGTTTATGTTTCAAGCTCTTGCATATCATATTTAAATTTCAAACCTTGCATAATCATGTTTATATTTCAAGTAATCACCTTAATTCTTGAAGATAATAATATGGACTTGCATATCATGTTTAAATTTCCAAGTTTTGCATATCATGTTTAAATTTCAAGTCATCACCTTAAATCTTAAAGATAAGGAATTGGACTTGCATATCATGTTATATTTCAAGCCTAATATCATATTTATATTCCAAGTTATCACCTTATAATGAGCAAGATTAAAATGAGATTGCATGGCATGTTTATGATTCTAGTTATCACCTAAACCTCTAAAGCTCAAAGACTTGCCTTTTTGTCTTAAATGGAAATTTTTATTATGGACACATTTCAATATATGAATTTTGGCCTTATGAGGATCTTGGGTTTGAAGTTGGTTCTACTTTGTTTTGAGGCATGGAATCTTTTTTCTATGATGTACAAAGAGAATTTGATTTTAAAGGATGTAATTGTTTTTAATGAAGTGATTATTTTGATTTGGAAAATATGAGTATAATTTCAAGGGAAGAATTGGAATGATGTTTTATAGTGGTTTTAGAATGAAAGAGAAACTCAAAGTATGTTAAAACTTCAGTTTTGAAATTAAAACTGGTAATCGATTACCACACACTGTAATCGATTACCAAGGTGTTCTTTGTGCCTGGAATATGTTTTTAGCTCTGATAATGATTACACAGCCTATATAATCGATTACTAGTAGCTTGTTTATATCTGTTTTAAAATTAACTGTGTAATCAATTACCAACTCCTGTAATCGTTACCAACAGAAATGTGCAAATGAGTGTGTTTCCATGCAAAATAACATGAATTTATGACTATGTATACTTGGTCTTTGAATTATATAAATAATGTCCTTTAGTATGTTGTATATATCCTATTAAGTATAGCATATGCATTAGTAAGTTCCCTTGATTTTGCATATCCTGAGTAGGACCATGTTTATTGTTATAAGATATTGATTGATGACATGCCTATGGATATATGCAAAGAATGCAATGCATACTTACATGATCAATTACATGATGAATTATGGCATGTTATGTTTATGATTGATTAATCAAGATGTATTAATTAAGTGTTCTATGAATGTGAGATATTAAAGGATAAGTTATGATTATATGTTCATGCTTGTATCTCTAAATAACATGCTAAGATAAAAGGTGACATAAGACACATGGAAATGATCTTCTAGACTCCAGAAATTAATGGTTAAGAGAGGTGATCCAATAAGGACCCTATAAACTCCAAGAATTAATGGTTATGAAAGGTGATTCTATGCCTCCTATCCCGCACTCTCAGAGTTAGGAATTTAGCTTATCTAGAAGATAAGTATAAACTAGTGATGACTAGTTAGGTATGAGCTCATAACCTAGAACTCTCAAGGAGAGAAGATATAGGGTGGCCCCCAAAAGAGAATAAGAAATTTAAGTCACTTAAAAGAATAATGAGGAGAAATCATGTTAGAAGGATTTATGTTCTTTATGTCATGTACGTTGGTTGTAATTTCTATGATAACTGCCATATGGCATTGACATACATTGATGATATAGTATGATACATCCATGACATTAAGATTCATGCTAAAAGACATGGACCTGGCTAATGGTATTTGGAACTTAATGAAAAGAAACCTTATATATGCTCACATTTTCATAATGAATTTCAAGGTTCCTGAAGACGATGATGATGACACACATATTAGGAGGCGAAAGCCCTCTGAGATTCTTTATAAGTTTCTCATTCCCTTTCTTTCCATCTCATCTTCAAAGGTAAATGGCAATGTTCGTGATCTATGCTGATGCCCTTACATGGGAAATGCACTTTGACTTGGTCAATTGGTCATATCATTTTGTAGGTCATTGTGCAGTTCGTTGTACGTTTTTATGGATCCTCCCTTCTCACACCCCGTTTCTAGCAATTGGTTATCCCCTCCTGCCCCATTTCTGGATGACCTTGCCTTTGAGTGTATATGTCGCATACTCGGTAGTTTCCACATGCTCACTTCGTTGCATCATCTTCGAGTTTTCCTTGATTACATACCCCAGTCACCACCTCGTTCTCCTGGGTCATGGTCGAATCCATCAGAGGATTCATCCTCCATCACTCTTCAGGAGTCCCTTATTGTCCCTATGAAGGTAGGAGGTGATAGTGATGGAGAGACTTCTATCATGCAACCAATGAAGGAGTTAAGCCGACATAGAGGCGCTACTCGTCCGCCAAGGTGCCCATGTTTGACCCGCGAGACTTCATACCACATGAGACGAGTTGATCCGTGGATTTTACTCTAGGCGCTTTGACAGGAGTAGTGAGAGGAGGATCTTATGCTAGTTTATTCTACATTTGGTCACATATTGCTCGTCTTGGATTCCTGTACTTGATTTAACCTTTGTTGGTAGTGTGATGTTTGTATATTTTGGTGCATGATGTGGAACGATCAGTATTTATATTAGTAATATTATAATATATAGGTGTTGTAATTTATAGGTACCGTGATTTGTTTCTATCCTCTCTCTTTCATATGCGAGGTGAATAACATTAACTATTTAGTATGCATGACTCGCATTTTGTATATATTTATAAAAAAAAAGTTTTCCCTTTTATCAAAGTATTCTCAAGGATTTAAAATTAAAAACTAGAACAAAAGAGTAATGACTAATAATTAACCTAAATGCATCCTAGGCGAGTAAGTTAAATATTAGAGTGTTACATTGTGAGTTTTACTTCCAAAGATAGGTTCAAGATCATTCCTTTTTTATTTCTATTGTTGTCTAGCACTTTAAGGAACTCAAAGGTTAAACCTTTATCAGTAAGGCTACCAATTTCAGTGTAAAGTTTTCTCTTTTATCTTATTTTCTATCAAAGGTTTCTCCTTTATGATTAGTTAGGTTAAATATCACATAAAATTCAAATCTTTTTCTATTATGGCACTTAAAGTTCTAATCTATATGTTCATTATGATGTTTAAGCCCTAAAATCATACCTTTTTACTTTTTATGGTATTCGAACACCTAAAGCTCTAACGTTTTACCTTTTATGTCATTTAAAGCACCTAAAGTTTAAACTTTCTCTCAGCTATGGCATTATTACACCCAAAGTTCAAACATTTTCAATTAAAAACATGAGTTTTACAGTCAAGATCCTTCTTGTATTAAGAACAACATTAAAAATTGCATATTTCACAATTTTCCCAAACAAACATTAATCGCATCCACTAACTAGCATAAAAAGTCACATGCATTATCATAAAAGTAATAAAACAAAAAACACATCTTTGTACATTATATTACCAAGGTCAAATTATCATCACAAAAATAACTAACCATCAAGTATGCATTTTTATGCAGCCATAATCACACCAATCATCAAGACATAATTTGTCAAACCAAAAACTAAAGCTCTACTGTAAACACTCACACTTTAATCGATTAAAAATCTTTTAGGAAGCTTAAGAATGATAAAGAACACATTTTTGACCAATTAAAATCTTCAATAAATCTCAAAAACAACAAAGAACACATTTTAACCAATTAAAATCTTCAATAAACTCAAGAACAAAAATGAACACATTCTTGACACAAGATCAAGAAGCAAAAGCTTGAGTCATTATCTCTACAACTCAAAGCTATGAAACAACCTGAGTGTTAAGCTTTATCTTTCAAGATCTAAGAAAGGAAATGCTACCAATTGTCTAATACCTTAGAGTTAGGTGATTTTAGCTCCAAGGACCAACACTTTGAAGACAAAAAATGTTCGTTCTTGCTTTCTCTATGTCATGGCTTCAACAAAGGAAAAGGATGAGATTTTTTACTCTTCAATGCTTGGGGTTTGGTGTTTAGAGACTTAAGAAACCAAAAATGGTGATTTCAAGAGGGCCAGGTAGGTTTGAGGGATTTGAAATGGTAGAGGAAAAAGAAATGGATAAAAGGATAAGAGGAGAGGATGATAGATTTTTTTTCAAACAAGAGAATGAGGGAGTCATGCAACCTAGTGACCATAAAAATAAATAAAATGTGAGATTGAAGGATATAGGAGGCCGCAAGTTATATAGGGGTATAAGGGAAAGTATTTTGTATTTTTTATGAGTGTTTGTGAGAGTAAGTATAATATATATATATATATATATATATATATATATATATATATAGTTTATAAAGGCACTCTTATCCTAATATGAAATGCTTCTGCTACTCACAAATGACAAAACAGCACACTCTCGTAGTTGGCACTCTCTAATTGGTCCACTTATTCCACTATTTAATTTGAAATATAAATAATGAGTCATACACAACTAGGCAAAGTAATTAGCATGAAATTAACTTAATTAAGATAATTAAGTCTACTACCAACTTAATTAACCTTAATTATACTTAATTAATGTCAATCAAAATAAATCAACCCTCTTAGGCCTAATTATGCCATCTAGGTGCATTACACATAACATACACATGAAATCAATTCTTAATCAAGCTCATTCCATCAAATTTCACATAGAGTGCTTAATTACTCTGTATTAAATAATTTCCAACATTAAAAGTGAGCATGTTTTAGATTTTTGAAATGAAAGACCTGAGCCAAAGGCGACTAGTTGACGTCAAAGTAAACTTAAGGCTAAAGAGTATAGTTATGACTTGGCACCCATATGTTAGAAGACCTAGTCTGAGGATGACCAATCTCCTTTAAGGCTGACCATATTGCATGGGTCCCTACTAACATGCTGGGAGTAGATCCTACTTTCATATGCCACAAACTACCAATCGAGCCAAAGATGCAACTAATGGCTTAAGAAGAAAAAAAAAACTTGAGTAAAGAAAATGAGCAGTAATGAAGGTCAAGGTAATAAACTCTTAGCAATAGCACTCATAATAAGTGCTATTTGCAACTACATTTTCATCTATAGCACTAAGGATTTGACATGGGTTTTGTGTGTTAAACATCATCACTTGATTAAGATTTGCTACTATCCTCAAATTGCATTTCATACAAGTTTGCTTTTAAATGATGCATAATTGTGGAGGATTTAAGATTTGTTGCCCTTGTGCTTTCAATTTCACAATTTGAGCTAAGCTTGTGTAGAGGGACATATAAGCATACAAGAGTGAAGAAAGTCATCCCTTGAAACAAGGCGTCTCGCTTAGTGAACTATCAACCTCAACTAGCAAGGGAACCAAAGTCTAGAAAGCCTCATGGAAAAAGCTACTTCACCTGAGATCATCAACCTTCACCTAGCGACAAACTAAGTTCAGAGAGCATCCTTTGTGAAGAAGACCTTCACCTGGCAAGGAAAATTACCTTGCTTGGCGAGGATTTGCATCAGGAGAAAAAAAAAGATTTTGTAGTTATATACCCTTTTCTTTTTACCTCTTTTAACAAATAGTAGGAACTATAAATATCTAACTTAAGAATTTCTCTAGAGGTTGGATTATTTTAGGTTAAGCTCTAGGTTTTTTCCACCTTCTCTCTACTTTATCTCTCTAGAATTTTAGTTGATTTTGCTGAAACTCTTGGAGTTGGTGGTTATTTGCTCCATTTTGGATTCGGAATCACTGCTTCTCCCCAATTTATGTTTGTTTGTAACCCTCCTTCATGGAGTCCTTCGTAGAGGAGTAGCTATTTTAACTTGTTCAAGGGATTTTTGATAGTTTGTAATGTGTTGGAGGTTGAATCTTGATTAGTTGTTGTTTTCTTTATCTCTTTTTTGAAGATTTCTACATTTTCTATGTTGAGTTCACATGATTTTGCACAAACTTGCCTTAACCTTCATTTTGATATGATTACATTGATTAGGTTGATTGAGGAGTTGTTAATCTAGTTAATAGATATATTAGCATACTTAATAAACTTAAAGGAGATTGAGTTAGTCATTTCATGGCTATGTTAAGGTGATTGGTGTTTGCATTAAAATATGTATGTTAAGGGTTAGGATTCTAGCTACTTGCATATTTATCTTAATCAAATGCTATGTTAGTGGAATTACCTTATTACATGTATGATCATATAGGTAACTACATAAACCAACCATCATGTGTTCGATGAAATGCCAACCAAGGATAACATGTTACTTACGTGAAATTATCCCTTGAGCTAGGATTTCTTTGTTGTCAATTTTATCTCAACTAATGGCTATTGCTCTTGATGATACACCCCCCCCCCAAAAAAAACACCTCCAATCAATTAGCAAGTCTTCCTGAAAACAACCTTGGTTGCACTATATTGCATTTTAGTGTGATTGAGCCTTTTATAAATTCTAATTTGTTGAAAGATGGCAACAATTCCTCGGAAACTCGTTAGGGATATCAAGTACACAGCTTGGCTCTTTAACATAATCCAAGTAGAGAAAAAATGAAAAGGGACCTACGCATGTGTGTTGACTTTACTGACCTCAACAAAGCCTACTAAATGACTCCTTCCCTTTCCGAGCATTAATTGTAACACCCTAATTATTAATTTCTTATGCATACGTTATAATTGGCCAATTGTTAGATTTCTTACATGTTGATTTCCTTAATTTAGTTTAACTAAAAATACTTTTAATGGAAAATAGAGCATAATTTTTTTTAAAGTTAAAAACGCAAAGCCACATTCATTTGCGCATAATTATAACTAACACAACCTGTGAGCATAACTATACTCCCATGATAGTAAACACGTAGAAGAACAAGTCCTAGACATAATAACCATTTAACATCACAAGTCATCACATCATAATATAATAAGGAACTAATATGTCAAAAGAGAGCATGGGTTAGGAGGACAACCACACCTAGCAATATCCAACACAATCATAAGTAGCCTAAACTAGTAGCATAATAGGGCCCAATCTTGGATACAATCTTCCATAAAATAGAATCTGAACTCATAGATGTAAGCTCGAAATAACATAATCAATAGTCTATATGCTAGAGGAGAATATAATACAACTATAAATCAATAAAAAAAGAGCGACTAAAATCCTTTATAACACATGTCATGAACTCATGGTTCACAAAGCTCAAATGTCTTGGCCTATTGTCTCGTCTAAATATGACATGGAAACAAAAAGGGTGAGTAACCAAATGGAAACCCTGAGGGTTTAAAGGAAAACAAGTTATATGTCATCGTTGTCATCTTTAACAACTTCGGTTTTACTTATCAAATAAGTTAACATGCTTTGGCCCTATTAATTAGTTCGCAAACATAAATTCCAAAGTGACACGTATTTTAGAATTATGGAAAACTTCTAATTAAATGGCAAGATATGCATGCATGATGTGACAAGAAGAAAATAAGGAACATAAGCATAATCATGCACTTAAACATTTGAACCACAATTTGTCATCTGCCACATACTTTAAAAAACTTGGCTCTTTATTTCATCTAGCTACCTCATAGCATATTTATACATCTCATCCTAATTAGGCGTGACGTCTCATCATCCCTAGCTAAACTAAACAAGTTCCAAGGTGAGTGCTAGGCACCGCCATCCCCAACCAAATTAATCATGTGCTGATGTGGCGTTACGCATGCCGTCCCCACTCAACCCAAATACCAATGTGGGCGTTATGCGTCACTATCCTCAGATAAATAAATGCCATACATTTCTTTCATATGTTCTCTTAATCTTAAACATCATAGTCATCTAAACTTCACAAATCAAGACAAGACAACTCATATTGATGATGCATGCCAAGTAGACACTAGTGGAAAATAAATCCAAAATTATTCATCATATCAATCACAAGTCCTACTCCAAACTTCTCAAATAATTAGATTAGACCAAGGCTTTTCACACAAACATATAGGATCACAAGGCAACATAGGAAATCTCACACATAATTAGGAGATAAAGCATACACAACGAATCTCGTACACTATCATGAGACATATGCACACATAATCTGCATTTTAGCAACTAAACATAAAATTTGATTCAACTTTGTTTGTGTTCCAAGGACTAGGAGATATAATCTTAATTCATACTAATGCATCTGACCCTTACTTCACGTTAGGATGAGTTAAGTTATGCCACGTAGCCCATAGAACACTACTCACTTACATCACCCAATTATGCACTCACACACATTGCAATCCATTTGAGCATAGCTAACATACAAACATAAAGGAGCCTAAACCAATTGTCAAAGATTAAGGACTGGCCAAGCTAAACATTCCACAATCGAGTTCATCATTATCAAATTGATACCTTGGCATTATTAATCAATCAAGTGAATAATTTTCCAGCTCAAGCTTCACAAATCAATAATTATGTTAAAACTAAAGTGCTACCATATAGTTAATCAAACTCATTCAAATTATTCTTTTCACTCCAAAATTCACACATCCATATACCAACCCCAAAATTTCAAGATTTCAAAATTACAACCCCCAAACCCCAAAACGTGACAAAACCCGCATGAAACACAAAATATAGATGCTGTAATATTTTCAGCACTTGAAAAATTAAAGGGGCACATTTAAGACAAATTATTAAATCCATTTGAGACACAATCTAATTCAAACAACTATGGTACATCCAACACACCATGTTCAAGTCAAAACAACTTCCTTTTTCAAAAAACCCAAGTACAATAAGATTTTCAGCACCTTAAACATTTGAAACATAATTCCTAGACTTATTTTAGGACCCATCCAACATCACACACTACTAGAAATTAACAAAATCTCAATCCCATACAAACCTCCCTAGGCCGCCATGTATATATATATATATCAAATAGCCCAGATGAATTTTCCCAAACATATATGAAAATGCTAAGCATGATTCCAGCTTTGAAATAAGCATATTTCCTTCACCAAAGCTCAAAGAAAAACAATTAGAGTCCAAGACCACAAATGAGGTTTCAAGGCCAAAATGTACAAGGCAAAAAGGGCTCAAGAAAATGAATCTTGCATACCAATAAAGATTCGTCATGTAATGACTTTTAAAGCACAAACTCATTTCAACAATACCCTTTAAACAAGATCAAAGAAACCCCACATAGACCTTTAAGCTAAGATTACAAAATTTGGAAGAAAATAAAAACAAAACAACAAACAACCCATACCACTTGAAGATACAAAAGGGTGTGTGTGTTTGGAGGGTTGTGAAGATGGAAATGAGCCAAAACTCCTCCCTTAAGCTCCCTTACTAAGCTTCATTTCAAGACAAGAGCCACATTAAGGCCATAGTAGTCAATCTTGAAATACTAGTAGTATAGCATATAATGGTATGGCCGCTATTTCATAAAAATATATGTAAATATTGTGCATTTCACACATAAGTACATAACACATATAATTAAAGAAACCATTGAAGCTTGGCAGGAATGTTAGTGGAGGGGAGAATGGAAGAGGAACCGTTGTTTTCTCGTTCCGTCTCTTTTGGAGTTTTGGAGTAAAATAAAAAATAGGGTTTTTAATATTAAGAAAAGGAAGCATAGAATGGCATTTCTACCCTTTTAGTATTAGGCCCAACAGAAAAAAAAAAAAGAAGATAAAATTAGGGATTTATGGCCTTTTAGAAGATAGAGGTCCAACAGTCGTGATTTGTGCTACATTACACGCGATTTGTGGCTACGACTACCATGACACCTAATTGCTTTGCGAGAGAAGCCATATGCAGTAGGACCTTCGCTCCATGCCATTATTTCGTCATAACACGCGGTGGTGCCACTATTGGTAACTATGATTACGACAATCAAATTACTAACTTCATAAAAATTTCAACAAAAGTAGTATAATATACCATCAAAACATAAACTTTCTTTAATTTCCTTGCACCTATTGTAACTACCAAGACAAAGTTATTGTTCAGAGACATTAATGCACTATTTCAAGGTAATGTTTATCTCTTTAAAGGTTATAAAAATAGGAAAAAAAAATGACAGCCATTAAAATAGTAGATAAATTTTATAGTATAAACATCATTTTTCAACCTTGAACATGTAAACTAGAATGTCAGGATATCATATTTTTTAAAATTCAATAAAAATTTATAGTAGAGAAAGCATAATAAAAATAACTCTTACTCAAAACGTTAAAAACACTACTAACATAATCATATAGATTAACTCATAAATACCCACAAGCTATCAACCTATTCTATAACTAGTTCAAGGCATAAAAATCAACATATGAGCACAAGAATATATTTTAAATAAAACTTAAACCTGGCCAGCCATAAAAATAAGAATAATCACTCAAAATTCAACTGAAACATAGTTTAGGCTTCCTTACCTCAATTCCAAGCTATGGGCTTTCAAGAACACTAGCTCACTAAGAATGGGGACCTCAAACACGAAAGTCTTCCCCTTTGTCCCACCCAGCCATGGGTACTATGCAAAAAGAGGGTTTGGGTTAATGTGAGATAGCTTGGGCTAATGATTCTTGAAGGAAATGAAAGGAAACAATGGAGACAACATAGGGAAGAAGAAAAGAAAAATGAAATGGAGAAAGGAAGGGTGGTTTGTCACATTGAAGAAGGGGTAGGAAGGAAAGATAAAGGAAAGAATGAGAGAGAGGTGAAAGGAAGGAGGTGGACACAGAAAGAAATTGAAGGAAGGTTTTAATTTATTTGCCTATAGGGAGAAGGAATTTAGGGTTTAAAAGTGACTAAAAATAGAGTGGGCTCTAAAATTTTTTTGGGTAAAGGGTATAAACTTAGGTCCACTAAAACTTATCTTTCTAAACCCACTCTTATCTCTTATGGGTGTTTTTTACTCTAATGGCATCATGTTGTCTCATATGGTTTAAAATAATCAAGCTTGTTTGATAAATTAGTTAACTAAAACATAGAGATTATGAAATTAACACATAAATTAACATAATCACATACTTAATGAGTTCCATGTTTTTATTTAATAAATTATAACCCCAAACATAAATAAATTGTTGTCGAAAAAGAATATCAATTAAACAAAGGACACCAATTAAATTATATTATTTACAGTTATGATTTAGTTTACCAAATAAAACTCTAAAGCTCCTTACTCTATTTTATTTAGCTAATTTTCATCAACAATATCAAGCTCACAACTTAATTAGGATTAGGGATGTTAATAAAATAAGCTTGGTAGATGAGCAAGATACCGATTCCTTGATTTCATGGATGCCTATTCGGGCTACAACTAGAATTGCATGGGCCCGAGATGAAGAAAAAATGGCCTTCATAACCAATGGACCGAGCTATTGCTATAGGGTAGTCTCAAGAATGTCAGAGCCACATATCAAAGATTGATGGATAAGATATTTAAAGGATAAATTGATGGGAATATAGAAGTCTATATGGATGAAATGCTAACTAGAAACTCCATGACTAGGAACCATTGATGAACTAGTAATGTATCTGTCAATCTTCTAGAAAGCAATAAACTCCATCCTATTTAAAAAGGAGGGAAAGAAACAAAAGCCAATATATTTTGTGAGCATGTTATTACAACGACAGAAATGAGGTACCTGAAAATTGAGAAAGTTCCTTTGGCTTTACCTGGTTACCACCTATAGAATCAAGCCTTATTTCCATAGCCACCTGATGATTCGTAAAAAATAACCAACTAGTCAAAATAGATCTTTATGAAGGTTGACTTAGCCAGGAAAATGATAGCTTGGTCAATATAACTTTCTAAATTTAGGTCTTATATTAGTCTTGAGGCTCCATCAAAGCTTAGTTCCTAGGATTTCCTTGTAGAATGGTGCCAAGAAGACCAAGAGCCTTATGACAAATGGGTCTTGTTTGTCGATGGATTGTCAAAAATCTAAAGGGTAGAACCAAAATCATTCTTGAAGATCTGGGAATACACTAGTTGAACAACCTTTAAAGTTCAACTTTGAGCAAGCAATAACTAGATCAAATATGAAGCACTTATTGTCGCTTTCAATTGGCAAAAAAGATAGGAAGAACATTGGTAACAATAAAGAGTAACTCCCAATTAGTCATGAGCTAGGTATCCCAGCCATGAACCCCCATTTGGATTCATTTCCCACACCTATTTCTTATTTTAGTCATTTGTATAATGTTCTCTTTTGCCAACTACCTCCTATATTTTGAATAACGCTTTTAGCTTTGTATTTCAAGCATTGCAGGAACATTTCCAATTATTATGGCATTCCCATTATGCACTCATAGAATATTGATTATGTTGTTGCAAATGTTGTCAAACTTGTGATAAGCCAAGTTAAGGCAAAATTCTAAACCGAGGATGATCTATTGGCCAAATTTCAAAGAACTCTAAACTCGAGCAAAGGAATTCAAAGAATTCACCGTCCAATAAATCCCTTGGTAAAGAACACAAGGGCAGATCCTCTGGACAAATTATCTAACGCCATGAGACTAAGCAATAATCGAACGATCACACAAGAAACACCGAAACACTAAAGAAGACTCCATACCTTGGAAGTGCCTATCACCCAGGCATATGCAGTACAGCCTCCTGTGACCTTCCAAAAGAAGCAGTTCAAGATAAAGAAGTCAATATCATATTACAACCTAATAAAGAGATAGTTGTACAAGAAGGGATACTCGATCCCTTCTTAAAATGCCTCAATAAGGCCCAATTAGAATATATGATGGCCGAGGTCCATGAGGGTGTATGTGGCTAACATCTAGGATGAAGATCTTTGGTGGTAAAGGTATTAAGGGCGGGTTACTATCGGCGATGATGAAAGCAAATTTTATGAAGTGTGTTCAAAAATGCAAAAATGCCAAAGGTTCACCAGTGCACTAAGCACCCCAAAAGAACTCCACACCTCGAACAACATGTGCCCTTTATGCAAATGGGGATGGACCTCTTAGGATCCTTCCCCAGCCACCGAACAATGGAAGTATTTGTGCTTGTTTGGTTTGCATTTTGAGCAAGCCAGAAGTACTTCCTTTAGAATGAGAATGAGATTCTACAATATTGAATGTGTTTGGTTCAATATCTTCCTATTGAAAGTTCATTTTATTGTGGTTGCAATTAATTTTAATAGAAGTAGATAGAATGATACTTTTCATTCTAAGAAAAGTACTTTTTAGATAAAATATTACTAGTACTCTTGTATTAATAACTAAAACTAATTTTACTTTATATTATCCAAACAAAAATCATTTTCTTAAACTTACTTTTGATACACTCAAACCAAATACAAATTATTCTTTTGAAAGCAATTTCTTTAAAATGCAATTCTTTTCAATTTAATTCTTTCAAAAGTAATTCTACTATAAGATAAACCAAATGGACCCTTACGGTGGTAGTGGATTATTTCACTAAATGGATTATAGCTAAGCCACTAGCCAAAATCATTGTCCAGAAACTAGAAAACTTTACCTGAAGAGATATTGTATAGGATAACCTACCGGTAGCTAACAAAGACATCTTGTAAGATCTGAAGAAAAGGCTAGATCAAGCAAAGAGGATGGCTGGATGAGCTTCACAGCATGTTATGGGCATACGACATACTTCCCAATCCATGAAAGGGGAAATGCCCTTTGGCTTACCTATGGTGCCAAGGTAATGATTCCCATGGAGCTATGTGAAACAAATTGGAAAAGGGAGAAATTTCAATAGGAGCAAAATGAGGAACAAAGGAGGATTGAGCTAGACCTCTTACAAGATGCTCGAAAAGCGGCCTAAATCGAACACAATAATCAAGCAAAGGATAGCCTAGAAGCATCCCTGCAAAATACTTTGTAGTCTCCTAGCTAAGTCATCCCTATGTTTCTTGACCATCTCCTTACCTAGCTTTTTTAAAAAGGTCTCTGCAAAATACACAAAGAAGCACTAATATCCAACATTTCAAAAACATAGAATTAACCATACAAGAAATATGAGACTTACTTAAACATTTTTTTAGAAGATCCGAATTGTCTACCTAATGTATTACGTACACACAATGAATTCATATTAATTTTAATTGGCTACCTTCCAAACCAAGTCCTCCAACTTGTCCAAATTCTCCTTCTCCATACCCACTACTTCATTATATAACACTACAGAGAAGGATGAATAATGGAAAATGAGAAAGGGAAACCATAACACCTCGTTCACGTCCCAAAAGTAGACAAATATCGAAGAATTGACTTCACCTTGAAAAGCTGGTCGCATACATCTTCTTGTAAAATAACTCAAACACCTTTAAAACTTCTTCTCTTTAACTCGCTTAAAGGAAATAAGGAATTTTCTTCCTTCCCATCCCAATAGTATGAAAGTACTAGAAAGAGAGGCAAGGAGTTGGTTTGAACCCTAAATCCTCGAAAGTAGCTTGAAACAACAAATGAATGGCTAACTGTTAAAATGGATTTAATTGGTACTATCCCTGAGTTGCCAAAACCCAAATGTAGAAGTCAGAGAAAAGGAGCTAACATTAACCCAAGCCAATAAAGTCTCATACATAAGGAAACAACCTTCACTTGGATCCTTGGTTACACAGCCCGTGGGCTAAAAGCCTAATATTGGTGATCTTCTTAGGAGCCAGGTAAACCCAAGGAAAGATGAAGCTTTTCTAACTCTTGCTTGACAAAAGAACTGAGGCAACTCAGGAAGGTCCCACCTTGAGAAATCTCATAAGCTCTTTTGTGGATTGTTGATAGACATTTATTTAGTAAACCAACTCGCATTACCTACATCGACCATTCATCAACTAGTTTGATAGTCAAATGACCATAAATACCTAGACACTCATGCATCCTTTGGTACTTTATTATTAGTAACTTAAAGCGAATTCGATCCCATATCTAGGCTAGCCTAGCCAAGTTTGGCCCAAAGTAAACCCTTTGAATATCATCATAACAACACCCCCAACCATCTAGCAAACTCTAGGAGGCAAACAATCATCCCTTGGTTTCCCTTCCCATCCCTACCCATGCCTAAGGACTATCTACACCTTGGGCAAATAAAGAACATGAAAACAAGATCAAAACCCCCCTTGAAGCTGAAAATGAGAGCTTAACATGCAAGAACTAACAATCACATTCACATACCTAGAAAAAAAAAAAACATGAACTCAAAACTTCCCCCAACATATAATGAGTGATTTTGAAGGATAAAAATTGGCATTCTAAGCAAAAGATAAGGAAGACTTACTACCAAGAAGCGCTACAACAATTGCCACCTTAACAAAGTAAATCCCTTCCTTTGAAGGTTGAGAACTATAACTTCACTTATGAAAATAACAACAATGGAAGCAAACTTAAATAACTTAAAAAAGCTTATCACAATGCTAGACACAACATGCAAAATGCAAAAAAAGTGGTAAAAAGCAAATTTTTTGAGAATGAGATATTAATGTGATGGCAAAAGCTTTTTGAATTTGGAATAGAAAATGAAATAGTTTTAGGGTAGAAGGAGGAGAAGAAGAAATGGTACACATTACCCCCATGACTAATGGTCACGATCATGCTAGTACAACATTTGCATGCAATAAACAATTCTAAGCATCTAGCAAAATCAACATTAGAGATTGAATGCTTGGAATCAAACGACTAAGATATCTAATGAAATGGTATGACAAAAAGAATTAGCCCACTATTTGCAACCAAGACGTGCAAAACCTCAAAAAAGACAGAACCCTTAGAAGAGTTTCTATTTACAGTGCCTCACTTGGCCCCTGAGAAGTACAACTTATCCTACATATTTTACCCCTTGCACCTAGTGTTTTAATCCTCATTTGTGTATAAAGTCTCATTATATTGCATGAATCCTTGATAGATCTCATACTACACAAAATGTAAATTCCTTGCATAAATCCACCTTTTTAAGTTAAAATGAGTTTTGGATGGTTCTGCAGTTTCATCACTTATGTTTGGTGTTTGTGACTTGTAGGAATCCCAAATCGAGGTGCACAAAGCTTGAAAAGAAGTTGGACCAATTCCTTTAGCGCATATCTACAAACACTTACTATAGCAATCAGGAGAAGGTGTTTCTTTGGTGTAGCAAGTAACACTCCAAAAATTATTTGAAAATTAATTTGAACTTTATTAGTGAAAATTTTGAAAATTTTGCAATCTTAGCAATTATGAGGACAACCCAATGGACAAGTTGAAAAATATATATATTTGGGGCCGCATGAATAGTGATTTTTAGGCCCATAGATGAATAGTAACTCTGGAACCAAGACCAAGGTGTCCAAGGCTAGAAGAATTAGACCCGAGGGCCGATATAGAGTAATTATGCCTGGGACTCATGTAAAGATATTTAGGTTTCTTGAGTATGGTGCTTTACCCATTTGGTAAAGAATCGATCTGAATTTTTAACACCGTAAAAGTTACTTGGTGGCCAAGTAACCTTGACCAAACACATTATGCAAAGTGGATGGTATTAATTAAAACTTGCTAAGCAAGTTTCAATCTTGGCCTTTAATTTATTATAATTTATCCCAGGGTCGATATCTCATCCATTCGTGGAATTTAGTGTGCGATTTTAACATCGAAAAAGCGACTTGCTCACCAAGTTAAAGTGACCCACTTATCTTGAGCCAAAAGCGGCCAAGATTTAATCTTGACTAACAATATTAAATCCTAGATATCCATCTCATTGTTTTTCTTTAAAAAGGAAGAAATTCATACTTTGACTCTATTTATACCTAGATCAACATAAGCCACCAAACCTTATCACTTGGACCTTATCAATTCTGCCAAAAGGAGAAAAAAATAGCCTCCATTGTTGCTTCCCTCAAAATACTTCAACCTTAATTCAATCCTCAAAAACCCTAGAAAAAATTACCAAAACCTCATGATCCTTTTATTAACTCACTCTACTCATCACAATCTACCAAACTAATCATTGGAATTTTGAATCATCTGCATTCTCCACCTTAAGATATCATATCCCACTATTTAAGGAAGGGTTTGGTGATGTTTGGAAGGCCTTGAAGTGAAAAAAATCATTTTTGAAACATCCTTTGGAGTTAGAAGCCCTAAAACTTCATAAGTAGGGCTTTTGTACCTTTTTCTATTTCAAATATGTTTCTACAATTTAGTTACTAATTTAAGTTGATATTTTTGGTTGTGTTGGTTGATAATATATAGATATTGAAGTGTCTAATTTGGTAGAGTGTTTGCATGATTTTAGAAAATCCTTTTTGGCAAAATAAGATTCAAACTAGGCTACTAGAATCTTGGGTTTTTTAGATAGAAGATGATTCACGAATTTTCTAGAGTGTTTGTATATGTGTTTTTGAGCTGAAATTTTTATATGATGAAGCTAACATTCTAAGCTAGTTCCATGATTTTTCTTGAGTTATTTTGAAGGCTTTTACTATTTTCTAAAAATCGAAAACTGAGGCTTAGGGTTGTGGTCTGCATAGTTAATTCTAAGCTATAAATTTGTCTAATTTTGTTACTATAACAAATGATTGAATTTTGACTTGAATTTTACAGGGTGCTGAGAACATCTTGAAGTTGAACCCTGAATTTTTGTAGGATTTTATATGTTCATTTGATAAGGTAATAAAATTGAAACTTCTAGCTATGACTAAAATTAAGTAATTTCTGACCTTTGAATTTATATAATTTTATTACCATAGCTAGAGTTGTTTTGCCTTAAAATTTGTACAAAACCTTGTGGACATATTGAAGTATCATGGATAATTTTCGTATATTTTGTTGTTTGATATGAAAATCTAATTTTTCTGACATAAGCGTAATCGCCAATGTGTTGAAATTATACCAATGCCTTGAATTGATGATATAATAACTTTTGATCAAAGTACGATGTGTATGAATACATGTTATGGACTTTAAAGATTGGTTTATGAGGAATGAATGAGAATCACTTTTGATTTATTGTCTACATGTGATTAGAGCATGCATGTGGAATAAAACAAGTAAATGACGCATATATGTGACAAAGATAATGTATGAATTTTAATTGTGCATATTCTGACATATAGGCAAAACAAAAACAATACTTGTGTTGAATGAAATGAAGGCAAAAAAAGGAACTTTCCTAAATATTATGAGTCGGTAGACGTATTCAGCTTGGAATAGATCTATGTGTGATTCAAAAAGGAAAAAATGAAGTCGATGATCATGTATAGAAATTAGCTCAATCCTTAGAAGTTCATTACCCATGCCTGGTGTTATCCACTACAGAATATCATTTGGTTATCTACTGCAAATATCATTTGGTATGAACTAAGTATTTCCTATATCGAATGAAAAGATAAAAATGCATAGACGGTTTTATGGTCACAAGTAAATCAGGTCTTTTCGTTATGTCAATGGCACATGAAAATGATATATATATATATATATATATATATATATATATATATATATATGAGATCTCCTTCAATATATCAAGGGAACTTTAAGATAATTTCACTGTATTTACCATATGGATATTCATATCATATTGAATTATTTGTTTCCTGATGATTTATATGACCTAGAGCATTTTGATATATGTAAATTAAGTGTTTGAATGCTAAAAGAAACCCACTTCTGAATGATGATTTCAGACTTTTAAATGAACCGTTATTGTGTAATGCATGATCACATTTTTTCTAATAAATCGAAGTGGGTGGGACAATGACGATGACATTTATTATTGTGTATTTGGGGATACCCTATGAAGAATTTTATAATTCTCACCCTTGTATTTGTGTGTTTCCGTGTCATTTTCAAGATTACTCAAGAGTAAGAAGTAGCCTTCATGGAAGTTCATGTTTTGTTATAGCTTTCTCTTGTATTTGAATTTGTATCAAATAAATAATTTGCTCCTTTTTATATATTTTAATAGAATTACGAACTAGTTACGATCCATTTTGCTCAGACGTGATAGGTACTTGAGGTAAGGTCCGCGTAATTTATAAGTAACAACTCTCTAATCCGATGTCATGGCTTAAAGATAATGTTGTACTTAGGTGGGATTACAGGAATGACTAGACTGCCATAATGGTTGCCCAGGGATGATTTTTGAAGGTGCAACAGGAAGGACTACTATAGCAGCCATGCGATGACAACGTGCAGTGCATTTAGGATTTTACTAAGTGGGCCCATTTTTAATGTACAAGATGACACACTATAAATAATTTTCATGTTAGAACATTAAGGGACTTTTGTTAGACTTCAGTTGGGGCCGTCATCACTCTACTTTCTCTAGGATTTTTAGCTATTCCAATCTTCGTTTTGTGCTCATTTGGGATTTTTATCACACTTTTCATTACTTTGGCTACAATCCTCCACCCATGGAGTAGATTCTTTACCTAGTGAAAGAGATCTAAGGATTAAAGGATTATGTTTGAGGTTCCTTTATTTCAATTCAATTTACAATTTGGCTTTCTAGTTCTCTTTCTTTTCATCTCTCCTATATCTTTGTGTTGTTTGATATAGTTATATTTGTTAGAGTTAGCTTTGATTATATGTGTGTTTGTGATTGTGAATGTCATGCATGGTTAGGGTTTCAATTGGGCATAATTTTATTGATAGTTTAAAGTATGTTTAATTTTT